>NW_004624810.1:7872399-7888034 GCF_000247695.1 Heterocephalus glaber | reverse complement strand
TGAAATGAGAATAGAAAGATAGTTTTGGGTTAGTTATATCCTGAATGGCAAGAGCTTGTCACATCCTGTTAGTTGGCATGGGGTGTGTGTGTGTGTGTGGGGGGGCAATGAAACAATTTTAAGACTAAGGAGAGAGATAATAGTACCAGTTAGCACTTATGTGACTCTTACTATATGTCATGCACTGTTATAAGTGCTTTACTAATTTAACACAGTTAATACTCATAACAACCCCATGCTATACATAAACCATTTTATTATCTCCATTTTATAACTGATTAACTGAGAAAACAGGTAGTGAGATTAATAGCTGCTCAAGGTTTATAGCTAATAAGTGGCTGCAGTGAGATCTGAGTCCAGATAGTTTAACCTAAGAGTTTTTCTTCTCACTAACATACTATACCGGATTTTTCATGTGTTTTGAAGAAAATATTTCTGGAGGCAGCATAGATAATGGATTATATGTGGAGATTGGAGATAGGGAGAACTGCTTGCAGTGGTCCATGAAGGAAATACTTGGGGACTGAACCAAGTTAGTGTTTATAGTCTCCAAAATCAGATTGGAGAATTTAAAAGAACTATAACTTGTTTGTGAGGGTATTAATTGAGGGAGCTGTCTAAGATGTTTCTTATGTTGTGTGCAAACTTAAAGATCAAAGTGGGGAGAAGTTAGACAATTAATTTAGAGGTGGGAACACAACTCTAGGGAGTGGTGGAGATGGTTCAGGAATAATAGTATCTACCTTGTCTCAAGAGGGCGGATGTTCTGAGGTTCCAGTGAATTTCTGCTATTTAAAAATATGACAATATACTCCTGTTTCTTCAAAGAATTTTTAGATATGAATCTTTATGGACAATCCTCTGATTTTTAAATGTTGGTAAATAACTTGCAAATAGAAAAACAATTGTATAACTCAGAAAAATAAATCTTCCAGCTGAATTAAGGCTTATAGATGTCATTTTAAAATCTCTACAATGATACTGGATTTGACAACTAAGAATATTAATGGTTTTAGAGGATGTAGAGATAAAAGAAGGTTGGTGGATAGGTGAAGATGTATTTAGAGCTGTGGATATACTTTTGTAGCTATTTGTTGAGTGGCTCAGAAAAATGTTTGGAAACAGGTAATGCCATGAAGTAGAAGGTATGAAAATGGTCTAAGAGTAAATATCAGTAATGTGAGAAGAGAATTCTTAGTCAGTGACATAGCCATTATAACCAGTGTCATCATCACTAGTGCTATATTAAGTGCAAACTGCTTTGCAGATTTTACATTTAAATTTACTGCCAAGTACTTCACATGCATTGTCTTACTGAATCCTAACAACAACCCCCTGAATCAGATATTATTATTACTATTACTATGCCTATTTTACAGATGAAGATGAATCTTAAAACAAGTGAGTGATAAAGCTGGGACTCAAACTTACATTTTCCTGTCACTAGTCAGTAATACAAGCAGGAGCATAGAGAGTAGGAGTCTAGAAATAGGAAATGAGAGCTTCTGCTTCCCCAATTGAAAAAGTAAATGTTTTATTTTGAGATAATTGTGACACATGCAGTTATAAGAAATAATATAGGGAGATCCCCTATGTGCTTTATCCAGTTTTCCCCAGTGGTAACAATTTTGCAAAACTATATTTTATTATCTAGGATATTGACACTGATACAGTCAAGATAGAGAAGAACATGTACACACTATACTTTTTTTTAAATGTAAAAATTTCTTTTTTTATTAGTACATGTTTGCAGTTTATTATGTTTGCATTCCTTGTGTGGAGTTGGTACATTTACATAACAAATCTTAATTTAATTCCTTTTTCATTCCATTTTCCTTTTTTCTTTCTGCTTTTCCTCTGTCTTTTTTTTTTTAAGAGTAGGAAAAATTTATCGAGAGAAAAAATGCTTCTATCTAAGAGAGACAGAAGGGGGACTGGAAAGTGGGTTGCCTGCTCACCCAACTTCTCAAGGGTGTTTTATGAGACAAAACCACAAGGTGAGGTGGGTTCAAGGTGAGACAAAACTATAGTCAACAGTAAGTAAGTACAGTTACCTAGTTAATATTTGATCCACTGAGAAATCACAAGGTGGACAAAACTATGAACAACCAATAAGATTATGACAAGTATAGTTGCTTAGGTAATATTGATTAAATGGGGATCCAATGGGGAAACAAGTCATGGTAGCAAGTGTACAAGGAATGAGCAAGGATTTTCGGTGGAAAGGGGTGGGTCAGGGATCTTTCTTGGAAGATCTTTGTCCCCCACCCATGTGATTGATACTTATTTAGAGTATCAGTCACTGCTATTTATCCTACATGGGTGTGGTAGTTTCTCTTCTTTTACAATGTTGCCCTTCAGTGAATGCCACTTGATTGTCCTCCATGTTGGCTCCTGTCTAACTGCCTACAAGATATCTAATGAATTTAGTCTCTTTTTTCGGTACTGGGGACTGAACTCAGGACCTTACGCTTGCCAAGCAGGCGCAGTGACCCTGAGATAAATCCCTGGCTTGATCACCTTCTCATTTGAGAAAAATCTATCTTCCTACTTTCTATCATCTATAATTTATTTTGTCCTTTATTTATAATTTGGGTTTATCATATAAGAAAAACTGTACAATACTTAAGCTTGTGTGTCCAATTTATTTCACTCAACATTATGGTCTCAAGATACATCCATTTCTCTACAGATGATTCAAGTTTACCTTTCTTTTTGGTAGAGTACTATCCCTTTGTATGTAAATACCTTTTTTAGTTCATGCATCTGTTGACGGACATATAGGTTGCTTCCAAAATTTAGCTATTATGAATTATGCTACTATAAACACAGACATGCATGTGTTCCTGTGACATGATGTCTCTGTCTTTTTCATTAAGGTAACTAGAAGGTGAATAGCTAGGTCAAATAGAGCTTCTAGTTTCAGTTTTTTTGAGAAATCACCACACTGATTTCCACAGTAATTGTTCTAGTTTGCATTCCCACCAACAATGAAGAAGGGTTTCTTTTTCCCTGTAGCCTCGCCAGATTTAATTTTATGTGATTTCTTGATCATGGCCATTCTTTCTGTTTACCTTATTATTTCCAGTATTTGTCATGGATATACATGGCATTATGTTTGAAATTTTATCATCCATGTGTTCATTACTAGTATATAGAAATGAAATAGATTTTTATGTTTATCTTAGATATCCCATGACCTTGATAAATTAATTTATTCTAGGAATTTCTTGGGGGATTTTCTATGTCATTTGTATCATCTGAAATTAGGAAAACTTTTCTTTCTTCCTTGGTTATCTAGATGATTTTATTTAATTTATTCTCTTGACTTTTTCTCCTCATTTTCTGTACTTTTCTACATGACTATGTTCAATAAGAATGGTAAAAATTGCGATCCTTGCCTTGTTTCTGATAGCCATGGGAAAGTATTCAGTCTTTCAACATTAAGTACATTAGCAGCTATAGTTTTACGTTTTTCTTTTAAAAAGTGGATACTGCTTATCAAGTTGAGGAAATTTCCTTCTATTCCTATTACTCAGAGAGGTTTTGTCATGAATGGGTGATGACTCTTTTTTCTGCGGTGATGTCTTTTGTCAAATGAGTTTCTTGCACCAACTGATGTGATCATCTGATTTTTCTTAGTGTGGTGGATAACACTGACAAAGTTTTGAATACTGGACTAGTGTTGTACCCCTGGAATAAATCTTACTTTATTATAATGTATAATTCTTTTTACATATTGCTGAATTTCATTGTCTGTTTTTTGTTAGTCTTACTAGAGATTTGGCAATTTTATCTTTTCATTCTCCTATTGTTTTTGTTTTCAATTTTATTGATTTCTACTTATTTTAAATTATTTTTTCTTCTATTTGCTTTAGGTCTATTTTTCTTCCTTTTTCTAAGTTCTTAAGGTAGTAACAGATTATTGATTTGTGATCTTTCATTTTTCCAGTAGCGCTTTAACTCCTTGAGATATTTCTTCTTTTAAACCATAGTTCATTTAGAAATATGGTGTGTTGTTTAGTTCTAAATGTTCATAGATTTTCCTCTTATGTTTCTGTTACTGATTTCTAGTTTGATTACATTGTGGGTACACAGAACATTCTGTATGTTGTCTATCCCATATGGTAATGATGTATAATTCTTTCTATATATTGTTAGATTTGGTTGCTAGTAATTTGTATCCTTGTTTATGGCAGATATTGGCCAATAGTCTACTTTTCTTTCTTCCACTTATTAATAGACGTTACCCACAATGGTAATAGCTGATTCTAGTCTTCTTTTTGGTACTGGGAATCGAACTCAGGACCTTGTACTTTTGAGGTAGGCACAATGCCACTGAGCTAAATCCCCAGCCAGATTCTACTCTTTAAAAATAGTTGTTATGCTGTATTAGTTTGTTCAGTTAGTGGTCCTTTCCTATGAGGGCTCACATGCTGAGGGCAGAGACCTTGTCAGTTTCTTATATTAGGCTAATATTGGCATCATGGGCCATGTTGGGAAGTTTTCCTTCTTCTTACATTTTCTTAGGATAGTCTATGAAGAATTGTTATTAATTCTACTTTAAATGTATGATAGAATTCATAAATATTTGCGTCTGGAGTTTTCTTGGTAGATAGTATTTTGACTACTAATTCAATCTCTTTATTTTTCTTAGGCCTATTAGGATTTTTTTACGTTTTATTTTGTCATTTTCAATAGTGTCATTTGGGGAAGATTTATTGAAATAATTTTTCATAGTATTCTAATACTTTTAAATTAATTTATTTTTAATTAACAAATAATAATTGTGTATTTTAAAGAAGTTCCTATAAGGGCAGTATTAATACTATCTCTTAATTTTTTTGATGAGGTAAGGTTTTTCAGTATTGTATTGCTCAATACAGCTTGTTTTGTTAATTTCCTTTATCTTTTAAAAGAACCAATTTTCTGTTTTACCAGTTTTTTCAATTCTTTTATTCTCTATTTTGTTAATTTTCACTCAGTATTTTTACCTTTATTTTGCTTTTTAAAGGCTTATTTTACCCTCGCCTTTTTAGTATTTCTAGGTGGGAACTTAGTTTATTGACTTGAAGGAATTTTTCCAAATATTATAAATATCCTCTTAAATACATACTCCTTAGCTGTTTACCATATGTTTTGATATGTTATATCTTGATTTTAATTCTTCTCAAAATGTTTTCTAATTTCTGTTTTGATTTCTTCTCTTACCTGAGAATGTTGCTTAATTCCCACTTATTTTTGAATTTTCCAAACTTTCTTGTTATTGCTTTCTAATTTTATTACGTTGTGATGAGAGATGACACTTTGTATGATTTCTAGCCACTTAAATTTACTAGGGTTCATTTTATGGCCGTGTATGTGATCCATCCTTGGGAAGATTTTATGCGCGCTTGAGAAGAATGTATATATTCTGCTATATTAATTTCCTGTGGCTACTGTAACAAATTACCTTAACTTTGTTGGTTTAATTTTTTTTGTTTTTTTTGGTACTGGGGATTGAACTCAGGACCTTGTGCTTGCGAGGCAGGTGCCAGAACCACTGAGCTAAATCCCCAGCCCTGACTTTGTTGGTTTAAAACAACAGAAACATATGCCCTCACAAGTCCGATGGCAAGAAGTTTGAAATCAATATCATTGTCTGAAATCAAGCCTTTCTATCTTTTTAGTTGCTGTCAGAATTCCTTGAATTGCGACTGCATCAATACAATCTCTGCCACTTTGGTAACTTCCATACTGGGGAATTTCCATCAATCTATGCTTTACTGAATCTCGCAGTCTTTATTGAACCCATCTGCTGAGTTCCTTTAAATTACTATATTTTTCAGCTCTATGCTTTCCATTTGCTTCTACTTTATATCTTCTCTTTCTTTGTTGAAGCTTTCTATTTTTTCAATTCCTTTAGAGCATTTTTTTATTCATTAAGTTTATTGGTACATTTTAGGTATACATTATTATTACATTCATCATTGGGAATTTGTACCTGTACATGATATATCTTGGTTCTTAATTTTTCCCCATTCCTCTTCATTCCCTTCCACCCTGCTCCCGTACCTGTTTAAAAAAGCCTTGTCTCTGTTTTGTCCTTCTTTTCTCATATTTTTTGTTTCCTTTCCCCCACCCCCCTCCCTACTTCATCTTCCCCTTTGCACCTTCTCTTCCTATTTCACATTATCTATTATACATTTTGGTCTTCATTTACATTTTCAGTTTCTTACACCAAAGAAACTATTCAGTATTTACGCAAGTGTCCTATTTATTTCACTTGAGTATGGCCTCAATGTACATCCATTTAGCTATAAATGTCTATAGTTTATCATTCTTTATGGCTGAGTAGTACTATTCCATTTTATAGAAAAAAAAAAAGCACATCTTCTTTATCCAGTCACCAGTTGATGGGCATGCGGGCTGTTTCCAAGATTTAGCGATTACAAACTGTGCCGCTATGAACATGGGTGCACGTATATCACTGTGGTATGATGGTTTTAATTTTGGGGGGAAGATACCCAGCAGGGGAATAACTGGATCAAATGGGACCTCTAATCCTAGTTTTTTGAGGACTCTCCACACTGATGTCCATAGTGGTTGCAGCAGTCTACACTCCCACCAGCAGTGGAGAAGTGTTCCTTTTTCCTCACAACCCTGCCAGTATTTGTTATTGGTTGTTTTTTTGATAGCAGCCATTCTTTCTGGAGTGAGATGGATTCTCAGTGTTGTTTGCATTTGCATCTCTCAAACGACCAGTGATGTTGAACACGTTTTTCATATGTTTATTTGCCGTTTCTACTTCTTCATCTGAGAAATGTCTGTTCATTTCAGATGCCCATTTTTGGATTGGGTCTCTAAATTTGGGAGGTCTGTTTTTTTTTTAAATTCTTTATATATTCTAGATAGTAAACCTTTGAGGAACAACTGGTAAAATTTTTTTTCCCACATTGTGGGTTGTCTCTTCACACTGCTGGTGGTTTCTCTTGCTGTGCAGAAGCCTTTTAATAAGATAAGATCCAGTTGTTGATACTTTGTGCTAGTTCCTGTGCAACTGAGGTTTTGTTCATAGTCTTTTCCTTCACCAGTATCTTCAAGAGTTCTACCTAACCTATCTTCTAGCAGGTTTAGTGTTTCTGGTTTAATAATGATATCTTTGATCCATTCCAATTTTAATTTAGTGCATGCTGAGAGATAAGGGCCTAGTTTTAATCTTTGGCAAGTTGAAACCCAGTTTTTCCAGTACCATTTATTTAAAGAGACTATTTTTCCTCCAGTGAAGGTGATTTGCTCTTTTGTCAAAGATGAGGTACCTGAGTATGTCTGGAGTTGTTTCTGCATCTTCTAATCTATTCCATTGATTCTGGGGTCTGTTTCTTTGCCAGTACCATGCTGTTTTTATCACAGTAATTTTGTACTGTTGTTTCAAATTGGGCATAGTGATACCTTGTCTTTGTTGCCTAGAATTGCGTTTGGTATTTTAGGTCTCTTCTTATCCCAAATGAATTTTTTTTAAATTGTTTTCACTAGTTCTGTGAAATATACTGTTGTAATATCAACTGGGATTGCATTGAATCTATATAGGAGTTTTGGAAGTATTGCCATTTTCACTGTATTGGTTCTTCCTACCCAAGAACAAGGAATATCTTCCATTTTCTGATGTCCTCTTTAATCTCTTTTTTCACAGTCTTGTAGTTTGCAGAATAGAGGTCTTTTACTTCCTTCATTAAATTGATTCCTAGGTATTTCATTTTTTTGAATGCTATTGTGAAAGGAGTTGTTTTTCCAGTTCCTCTCTTAATGAGTCTATTGTTTGTGTACAGGAAGGCTATTGAATGTTGAGTGTTGACCTTGTATCCAGCTACTCTACTGAATTTGGTTATTAAGTCTAGAAGACTTTTGATGGGGATTTGGGGGTCTTCTATATAGAGTATCATGTCATCTGCAAAAAATGATAATTTAAATTCATTTTCTATCTTTATTCCTTTTATTTCTTTCTCTTGTCTAATTGCTGTGGCTAATATTTCCAGAACGATATTGAACAGGAGTGATGATAGTGGACATCTTTGTCTTATTCCTGATTTTATCATGAAAGATTTCAGTTTTTGATCACTTAGTATAATATTGCCTGTTGCTTTTTCATAGATGGCTTTTATCAGGTTGAGATAAAAACCATTTATTCTGTTTTCTGTAGGGTTCTGTAGAATTTTGGGTTTTGTCAGATGCTTTTTCTGCATCTATTGAGATGAACATATGGTTTTTGTCTTTAGCTCTATTGATATAGTGTATTACATTTATTGATTTGCATATATGGAACCATCCCTGCATTTGTGGAATGAATCCTTTGGTCAGGGTGTAAGATCTTCTTGATGATCTTTTGCATTCTGTTTGCCAGTATCTTACTGAGAATTTTTGTGTCTGTGTTCATTAGGGAGATTGGCCTGTAGTTCTCTTTGTTGGTTGGGTCTTTCTCTGCTTTTGGGATCAAGGTAATGCTTGCTTCCAGGAATGAATTTGGGAGTATTGCTTCCCTTTAAATTTCACTGAAGAGTTAAAACAGTACTGGCAATAACTCTTTTCTTAATGTCTTGTAGAATTCAGCAGTGAAGCCATCAGTACCTGGGATTTTCTTTGTTGGTAAGTTTTTAATTGTGTTTTCAACTTTGTTGATTAATATTGGGTTGTTTTGAATTTTTATATCTTCTTGGTTCAACCTTAGTAATTCATATGTATCTAGGAATCTGTCCATTTCTTCTGTGTTTTCCATTTTATTGGAGTACAGTTTCTCAAAGTAAGTATTGATGATCCTCTGGATTTCTTCAGGGTCTGTTGTACTTTTACCCTTTCATTTCTAATAGCATGGATTTGGGTCTTTTTTTCCTTTTTTTGATAAGGTTGGCTAAGAGTTTGTCAATTTTGTTTATTTTTTCAAAGAACCAACTCTTTGCTTCATTGATTTTTTGTATTGTTCATTTAGTCTTCGTTGCATTGATTTCTGCTCTAATCTTTATAATTTCCTCCCTTGTATGAGCTTTGGGTTTGTCTCGCTCTTCTTTTTCTAGAAGCTTGAGATTCAGCATCAGGTTGTTTATTTCAGCTCACTCTGTTTTCCTAATATGGGTATTCAGTGCTATGAATTTCCTTCACAAGACTGCTTTCATTGTGTCCCATAAATTTCGGTATGCTATATTGGCATTGTTGTTTAATTGTAGGAATCTGATTTCTTCTTTAATTTCCTCTGTGACCCATTGGTTGTTCAGGAGGGTGTTATCAAATTTCCATGTGTTTATGAAGTTTCTGTTGTTTCTTTGCTATTGATCTCAATTTCATTGTGCTATGGTCTGGTAATATACAGGGGATAACTTGAATTCATTTTTATTTACTTAAACATGTTCTAGTGAGCTAGTATGTGGTGTATTTCGGAGAATGACCCATGTGCAGCTTAGAAGAACAGGTATTCTGGTTTTTTGAGGTGATCTGGAAGTCTGTGTTTGCATATTGTTTATGTGTCTTCCCATTTCTACTTTTTTTTTTTTTTTGGTACAGGCATTGAACTCAGGCCCTTGTGCTTGTGAAGCAGGTGGCAGAACCACTGAGCTAAATCCCCGGCCCCCCCATTTCTATTTTTTTATGTTGTTAATGTTTTTGGTTTAATTCCTGACTTGATGCTTGTATATTGTTTACTGCAAGTATCTTTATTGTGAGTATTTAGAATCCTTAGGGAATGACTACTCTTCAGAGGTATGTTCCAGGCATAGCTGGTCTTTGGGTTTTGAGCCTGTAATGACCATTAGGCAATCTCAGTCTTGGTATACCAGGAAGAACAACTGACTAGAGCAATCACATCACCTTAGCCAAAGTAATACAATCAGCATCAACAGTAGCATTGAACACAGCTTAGAAAATGACACATTGTGGTAATTATTTATCTGTCACCTTCAACTGCATGAACTAGCCTTGAGTTTATATATCAAAATCTAGGACCAACCAGAAATATGTTTGCAGTAAATAAGCCCTTCAGTATATCAAATTTACCTTTCAGAAAGAAGACTTAGGAGGAGTTGGGGTTGGGGAATAGAGAAATAGAAGGAGAGAAAAGTTTAGAAGTAGGGCTAGAGGATGCAGGAAGATCATGTAAACTTTGGGAATCTAATGAAGACAGGAGGAAAAGAGAGAAGGAAGCAACAAAAGCAAGAACAGAACAAACTATCAGCAACTGGTGAACTACAAACTGTATTCATGCTCTTATAGAAGTAAGAACAATCAAGAAAAAACAAAACCAAGAAACAGCAGGAATAAGAAAGGAGCAAAATGAAGAAGAGGAAGGAAGGAGAAAAGAAAAGCAAGAAAAAACAAGAAAAAGAAAAAGAAAGAGAAGGAAAGAAAGAAAGAAAGAAAAGAAAAAAAGAAAAGAAAAGAAAAAGGAAAGAAAAGTTCCCTTCAAAGAATGTCTCTGGTGTTGTGGATATACAATATGGGCAGCTTGGTGCAGATCCGAGTCACTAAATCTCAGTGAGCCAGCTGTAGTCCACTGAGATTCAGGCTAGTTTCTGGTTTTGAGGCTGAAATGATCTCCAGGACCTCCTATGGGTTTGAAGTCTGCACTGATCTGCTGCAGCTTTGGGCCGCCCCTCTCCTACAGCAAGTCTTGGTTACGGTAGGAGGTGCTGATCCCAACCACTCACCAACTGCTGTAGTCCATTGTGTCTTTATTACAGTGGTTATCTTCACTCTCCTGGTGGGTTTCAATTCTCAGGCCCAAGCCTCGGAGAGGCCTTTCTCTGCTTCTTACCACTTTGCCATTTTCCTGAACTCAGAATGATGGTCTTTCTGCTCTCTGCAATTGTCTGGATCTGGTCATTGCTCTTGAGGTGGAACCCTCTGCTGATGGTGTGCAGGCAGGCAGCCCCAGCTACTGGATGCCCTTTTGAGCATATTTGTAGTAGCTTGCTAAAGCATTTTTATTTAGACTGTTTTGAAATTCTTATCAGATAGTTAAATATCTCTGACATGTCTGTATTGACATCTATTATGTTTTTTCATTCAGTTTGACATCTTTCTGGCTCTGTGGCCTCAGGTTTTGCTGTGGGGTTTGGTAGCCTGCTCCTTTCTTGGTCACTTTCCTAGTGACACCAGGCTTTTGTTAGTGCATTTGCCTACATCTGTGGGTTGTTTTTTGCTTTTTTTTGGTACCAGGGATTGAACTTGGGACCTTGTGTTTGCAAGGCAGGTGGCAGCACCATTGAGCTAAATCCTCAGCCCTATGTCTGTCTTTTTATTTCCATTTTTTTTCCCTTTGAGTGTGGAATATGAAGGGCTAAAAGAAAACACCAGTAACTTATTATCATGTTCTTTGTCAGGTCCTCAGTTCCCTGTGAGTTGTCTATCTTCTGCCTTTCAGTCATATTAGTTTTATATATATGTATATATATATATATGTTTCAGTTAAACACAACAGGAGGAAAAAAATTATATCTACTGGTGTCTGTTTTCCAACAAATGTTTTATCTACCTATTTGAAGCTCTAATTATTCACTTTATATGTTATGCACAAATAAAAAGAAAACCTAATAAACCCTATGCTTCCATAATGATCTATATTCTGCAATTTTTTCTCCCATAACCCTTTTTTTTGAGGGTAGGTTGAGATAGTATGAGTAAAATCTTATTAAATGCCTCTTTTTCCAGCTTTCCATTATTGTAACAAAATATCTGAGAAAATAAAATTATAAGGAGGAAAGATTTACTTTGGCTCACAGTTTTGCAGTTCCAGTCCATGGTTTGTTGTCCCTGTTGCTTTGGGCCTGTGACAAAGAAGCACATCATGGCAGAAGTGTATAACATAAGAAGCTCATTCACCTCATGGTGGGGAAGTGAAAGAAAAAGAGAGGAAGAGATCAGCATCTCACAATTCCTTTTTAGGGAATTCCTCCAATCACCTAAAACCTCACACTAGGTCCACTACATTCTAATAGCATTAAACTGAGGAGCAAGCTTTTAATTCATGGGCCTTTGGGGGCTATTCCATATCCACACTATAGAACTTGAAATGCTTGTGTAATTATTAATTGAAATTGAATACATATATGTATAATATTCTGAGCTACAAATATACTGCCAAGTGTTTATTGGACATGAAATGATGAGACTTTGGATGACTTCAAATAAATCTAGTTAATTCCATGCTTAACCTGTTCAATGCAGAAATGAACATTTTATCATTGTTTAAATGATTCAATACAGTGGCTTGAGAAAAATTTAATAGAGATTTGTGAGTCTGAATTTATGAAGTATACTTATCCCTCTGTGTTAGACTTTGAAGTTGTATGTGAAATTTTAAAAATTATTTGAATAAAAGAATTCAGAAGAAGTAGATCCCAGTAAGAAGCTGGTGTGGACCAGAGTGGCTTAGCTGCAGGCAAGTCCAGCCAAGGCCCTACCCAGACCACAGCCACTTGGCCCCACAGGCCCCCAAAGACCTGCCTGGAAAAGAGCTGTACAGGCACACAAGCAAAAGTCAGAGGACCACCCCAAACCATTGGTAAGTTCTTGCAGACCATAGACAGAAGCCTGCCCAGACACCAGTGACTAGGATGCAAGCAAAAGACCCTCCAAGACAACAGCTACATAGGAGGGCAGGCCCTAGCCAGAGGTATGCCTATATACAATCCCAAGTGTGCACAGGCCCCAGCCAGACCCTTGCCTGGAAAACAGGACAGCACAGGGATCCAGAAGCCTATGACTCTAAAGCCAGGAATTGCAGTGGTGAGCAGCAGAGAAAAGGCCACTCCTGGCTTGCTGAGAATTGAAGACCACTATGAGAGCCAAAAGTTGCCTCAACAAAGGTGCAGAAGGCTGAATCTGTTGAAATGAGAAGACACACAAACAAGTCTCAAAACCAGAATTCCACATCACCTAAGGCAACCCCAAAGGGCAATGAGATTAAACAATCTGATACTCAACCACCTGGACTCCAAGAACTGGCAGGGAAAGAGGATCTGGAGAAAATGAAATCAGAAATAATTTCTCAGATAATGACAGAGATTGTGCCCATAGGGCAAGACATGATTAATAAATCTAGAGCAGATACATACAGACAAAAAAATAGAGGAGCTGAGGAACATGATGGAATCCCAACATAGGAAACAAATGGAATCCAAAAACAGATGAAACAGATTTCCAGGAAATTAGAAACTCTATTGAAAGTTTACGCAGCCCAATGAGCCAAAGTGAGGACAGATTTTCAGATATAGAAGACAGGATTGCAATTAGGGAGGAGGAAAAGAAAAAATTCTTAAAAATAGTAAGGGACCATGAGAAATCAATCTAGCAGCTGGCAGGTGATGCAAAGCAGAATGACATAATAAGACTGATTGGAGCCAATGAAGAAACAGGAGAGAGTGGAAATGACATTAAAAAAAACAAACAAACTGTTCACAGAAGTAATGACAGAAAACTTCCCAAGCAGGGGAAAAGAACTTGACATACAGATAAGTGAGGCATACAGGACTCCAACTAGCCATGATAAAAAAAAAAAAATCTACTCCTAGGTATATAATAGTTAAGATTCCAGAAACCCAACAGAAAAATAAAATTCTACAAGCAGTTAGAGAAAAGAAACAAAACACATACAAAGGAAAGCCCATCAGAATCATAGCAGACTTCTCAGCACAAAACCTTAAACCAAGAAGAGCTTGGAGTGACATATTTCCAGACCAAAAGGAAAACAACCTCAAACCCAGATTGATGTATCCTGCAAAACTATCTTTCAAAATTGATGGAGAAATAACATACTTTCATGACAAAGAGCACCTGAGGAACTTCTTGAATACAAAACCAGCACTCCAGACAATTTTAAACAATATCCTGGGAAAAGACAATGAGGATTACAACCCCAGGAAGCACAGCACAATGAATCCATCTGGCACGACAGGAAATTAAATGCAAAGGGGGAGAATTCAACAAAAAGAAAATGTCATGACAAGGATAAGTCAGTACATATCAGTTATAAACATCAATGTTAATGGTCTTGATTCACCTATCAAAAAATAGATTGGCAGAATGGGTCAAGAGGCAAGATCCAACAATATGCAGCATATAAGAAATACATTTAGTTGAAAAAAAACCTCATAGACTGAAAGTTAAAATGTGGAAAACCATACACCATGTGACAGGAACCAAAAATACAGCAGGAGTAGCTGTCCTCTTTGCAGATAAAATGGATTTCAGACCAACACTGATTAAGAGGGACAAAGAAAGACACTACATCCTTGTAAAGGGAAAAAAATCCAAGAGGAAGTGATGACAATCATAAATATATATGCACCAAACACTAGTGCACCCAACTATATAAAACAAATAGTAACGGACATGAAAAATCAAGTAAGCACTAATACAATAGTAGTGGGGAACCTCAGTACCCTACTGTCACAAATAGATCAACAAGACAGAAAATAAACAAGGAAATATTAGAGCTCAATCGAGCTCTTGAACAAATGAACTTAACAGATGTTTACAGAGTATTCCACCCCATAAAATCAGAATACACATTCTTTTTGGCTGCACATGGGTTGTTCTCCAAAATAGACCACATACTTGCTCATAGAACATGTTTAAGTAATTGCAAAGAAATTAAAGTTATCCCCTGCATATTATCAGAACATAGTGCGATGAAATTGGAAATCAATAGCAAAAGAAACCACAAGAATTTCATAAACACATGAAAATTGAACAACACACTTCTGAATAATCTTTGGGTCACAAAGGAAATTGAAGAAATCATATAGTTTCTTCAATTAAATGACAATGTCAATACAACATACTGGAATCTATGGGACACAAAGAAAGCAGTACTATGAAGGAAATTCAGAGCAGTGAATACGCATATTAGGAAAACAGGCCGAGTTCAGTTACACAAGTTGATGCTGAACCTCAAGCTTCTAGCAAAAGAAGAGCAGGACAAACCCAAAGCTCATGCAAGGTAGGAAGTTATAAATATCAGAGGAGAAATCAATGCAATGGAGACTAAAAGAACAATACAAAAAAAATCAATGAAGCAAAGAGTTGGTTCTTCAAAAGAAAAAACAAAATTGACAAACTCTTAGCCAACCTTATCAAAAAAGGAAAGAAAAGACCGAACTCTCCATGCAATTATGAATGAAAAGGGTGAAATTACAGTGGACCAAGCAGAAATCCAGAGGATCATCAACACCTACTTTGAGAACCTGTACTCCAATAAGATGGAAAACACAGAAGAAATGGACAGATTCCTAGATATGTGTGAATTACCAAAGTTGAATGAAGACCTAAACATTCAAAACAACCCAGTATCAATTGACAAAATTGAAAATGTTTTATAAAAACTTACCAACTAATAAAAGCCTGGGCCCTGATGGCTTCACTGCTGTACTCTCCATGACATTTAGAGAAGAACTATTGCCACTACTGTTTAAACTCTTCAATGAAATTTAAAGGGAAGCAATACCCCTAAATTCATTCTTGGAAGCCACCTAACCCAGAAAGAGAACTACAGGCCAACCTCAGTAAAGAATGCACATATCCTTAATAAGATACTGGCAAATAGAATGCAGAAGATCATCAAGAAGATCATACACCCTGATCAAGTGGGATTCATCCCAGGGATGCAGGGA
>NW_004624810.1:7829933-7869244 GCF_000247695.1 Heterocephalus glaber | reverse complement strand
CCTTCCTGCCTTCCTGCCTTCCTCTCTTTCTCCCTCTCCCTCTGTCTCTCTGTCTGTCTTTCCCTCATTTTCTTTTTCTTTGAGATTAAACTCGGATCTTTGCACATACTAGGAAATTGCTCTACCAGTGATCTATATCTCAAGCCTGTGATACTTTGTTAATTATTCCTACTTCTGTTTTCTCCCAGTCCTCTGTTTATGTGCATATTTTGCAGTTCTGGCTTGTTGTGTAAGAAAGTTTGTTTTCCCAGTAAGATTTGTAAGCACTCTGAAATCTATAGGCTATGTTACTGTTGCTGTATTCACAGCATTTGATGCAGTGACTGGCATGGAGAGTACTTTCATTCATATCTTGATCAAATAATTTGAGATAGGATGATTTGAATTGAAGAAAAGGTAAGACTTGTAGTTACTGGGCATAGCTGTGAAAGATAAAGAGTAAGCTGGAAAAAAGAAAAAAAGAAGGTTGGAAAAATTGGAGATACAGTTAACTGGGAAGAGAGACCACGATGCTTGGAAAACCTGATCCAAATCAATGTTTCTATGCCTTAGTTTTGGGTTTCCATAATCGTTCCTTTTTTATTCCCAAACAAAACAAAACACACAAAAAGCCCTAAAATGAAAATCCCTTTCAATTAATATATCACTGATAACTATAGTGTTTTTTCAGCTCACCATCTGATTTGAAAATATTAATAGTTAAAAATGTAGGTTAAATATGAGTTAAAGTTAACTTCTTAGAGTCCCGCCCTAAAAGCCCAATAATATAGTTCTTCTAAAGTCCTCTTTCCACTTGCCATTATTTCTGCTTTCTCATCTTGTTGTTTCTGAGTAAGAACTCTGTAGTTTCCTTATTCCTACCCTGCCCTTCAATCACAACATCCAGAGTACAGAATAGCAGAGAGCCAGTGCTTATATCTATTTAAGTAGTGGACAGTCCAGTTGTTGATCTGATGAAGGAAGTATATTTACATGACTAATAAGAGAAGACAAATTTTTCTTTAACCTCTATAATTAGTAGCTAAAGTAAATCAGTTTTGTCTTTTATCCTTTTTCTTGTTGATCTGTGTATTGAATTTCAAGTAGAACAAAGCTTCTTATATTTTTGTGGGACTTTAAACTTAAAAGAAATCAAAAATATTGTATGGGAAGTTATTCATCTTTACTTTTAGAAGACTCAGATAATTTGACTATTTCAACAGGGTTTTCTTTCAATATCTTACTTAAATAGGCTAAAAGAATCTTCCATAGTATTTCAAATTGACTGAACCATGTATAAAGAAAGAAAATCAGTGTGTCATGGCAAGCATTTACTGTATATCAATAGGTGCCAAGCACAGTACTTGGCAGCACTGTTGTAAAGATATGACCCATATTCAAATACTAAAAGACCTTATAGCATAATCAGGAAAAAGTATGTAAAATATATTCCAGAATAATGGGAGTGAAGTGATGGGAAACTATTAACAGGTGGAGCTATTGCTTTTTTCCCATATAGACTGTAGGAAGGCATGGCATGCTTCTCACTGGACATCACAGTAGAACTGGATAATAAAGAGCATAGGAGACAGTGATTCACTTGGAAGCACCCTGGAGGCCTAGAGTGGGCAATTAGTGGCCGACATAGTTTGAAGGATCTATTGAGCATCTTTTCAGAGATCTTCTATTACCTCAAAACTGATATCTTACACCTGTTTTACATCTCTAGGAGTTTTGTTTGAGGGTTCCAAGAACCATCCCCTACTGTAGTTTCAACTGGAGACCCTCCTGAATTGTTCTCTATACCTGGAGTTATTCTACTGCAATTATACCACATAAGGGGGGCATTAAAGAACATAAAGTTAAAGGTTTATTTTCTCCATTCTCTGGTTCTGGAAAGTTCTGAGCTGACCCAGAAGAGCAAGCAGGCAAAAGCTCCATGGACAGAATGATATGATGCAAATGTAGCAATGATGTGAGGGGATATATGCCTTTATACTGAAGAAGTGAATTTGGGTCTTAGAAAAAAGGCTCATATAAATAATAATATTAATAAAGAATAGTACAAGCAACAAAATATTTTTTCACCCTAAAAAGCCAACTTAGGATAGTGCTTAGGACATACTCAAGAAATAATGCTATCTTGACTATTTTTGTCTGATAGGGAGAAAGCTTTTATTCTTAAAAAAATCCCAAAGATGTTTTTACATAAAAGGGGAAAAATTAAGTTTTCAGTTAAAAAAATTCAAATCTACCTTACCCAATTGATTCAGGTTAACATAATAAGTTATAACACATATTTACAACATGAATCCTTTGATACAATGTTCTGAACAGACCTATTATCCCTCTGTGCTATTATTGTCAAAATTCACAATTTCAATATGTCTAGGCCACAAACAACAAAGAAAAGTTGAGGATTAATTATAGATTGGAGAAACCTAAAGAAGAATAACTAAATGCAATATGGGATCCTGGGTAGGATCCTAGAACATAGGAAAGACATGATTGGATAAATTGTAGGAAATATCAATGTCCTGATTTTGATCACTGTACTAAGGGTAAATATAAGGTGTTAATATTAGAGGAAGCTGGAGAGTAAATATAGAGCTCTGTATTATTTTTGTAATGTTTTTTGAAGTCTAAAATTAGTCACAGTAATAGTTAAAAATAATCCCATATATGTGTAAATGTCATCCAAATGTATAACTGGAATAAAGACATATTTACTGTTTGTATATTAAGTGTCAGTGACTGTCAGTGGTTATTTTAAGGATATTTGTATAAATATGGACACTACAAAGTTTTGAGTAAAATTTTTAAAACTTTCTATGACCTTGTTTCAGTTATTTGCTTATTTATTTTTGGAATGAATTTTGGTTAGAGTAGTTGTTCTCTAAGCTATACTTTCTGGATATTTTTCTAAGAGTTGATAACTGATTGTAGTATAAATAAATAGTGTACTTTTTTGGTTTATGAACAAACCAAGTACTTTAATGAAGATTTACACACATAAAAGTGTCTATAAGTCCTTGAAAAGGCTGCATTAATATACCTATTTGCTTGCTTCTTTTTGTATCCCCCCCTTTTAGCCCATAAACCACAAGGTTCCTGGCTTCTTTACTGCCCTCTAGGGGTAGACTAGAAAAAAAATCTGAGTAATGAATCACAGAATGTGAAGCTCCAAAGAAAAAGATGAAAAGAAACTTAATAGTTTTTGAATTTGGTGAAGATAAATATGAATGAATATAAATATATACTATTCAGATATCACAGCATTAATTTTCATCTAGAACTGCTTGCATGTTGTTTTGAGAGTTGTTAATTTTGGCTCTGCAAGTCTCATTAGCTTTGTGCCAAGTGAAGTACATTGGTACATAGATGATACTCTATTCATCAAGGAAAATCTCATCAACAGAATCCTTCAGTATCAATCTCTCCTCTGTGATCCTTCCTTCATCAAATACAACCCCTTCCCTCAGACTCTTTGTTCCTCTTTACTATTAAAATCCACCGTTAGCTCCTTTTTAGAAATAAAGATAGTGAAAATTAAAATGGTACTTTATCTCTTTATTTTTAGAAAAAAGAACCCTAAACACACATGTCCTACTAACAATGGATTATTCTTTGATTTAATAATTCTTTCATCTCTGCACTTTCCCTTTGAGGTTACGTGTTAGAGTTAGCAGCATTATAGTTGTATGGAATATTTTCATTTATTAGTTAAAAAAATTTAACAATCTGAATCTCTAAACAATCTTGTCTTTACCATTTCTTTCAGCATTTCATTTATTAGAATTACTGAGCATTTATCTTCTGTAATGTAGGCTAAAATGAAATTTAAAAGGTCTGCCCATAGGATGCATATTTTCATTCATAACTGAAATAGAATAACTTGGTAATATATATTTTATGAATGCACAAAAGAAGTGTAACATGGGATATTGAGAGCTTGGACTTGATTACTTTTTAAATTGAGGGTAACTAGACTTGCTAATTAGTTGACTGTTATTTTTAAAAAGAGACTTGCAATATGATTTCAAAATTCTTACCATTAATAACATTGTTTTCTTATGAGCAGTACAAAACCTCTTACAATAGGGGAACTGAATGGTTTCAATAGCTAATGACTGAACTTTTCACCTCAGGCTTTGGCTCACATTAGGCTGTGGTTTAAAGTGATTGACAGCCATTTCATAGTATCCTGCAATGAATTGGGGGTCAAAATCATCCAAATTATGGAGAGAAAATGCTCCCATTAAAAAATAAAGGCAGAAGTAAAATAACCAGTGTAGTTGAAACTAATTGGCCTCCTTATTGGCAAAGGAATGAACGGGCACAGGGACTGAATTAATCCCTTGAATTCAGTGGCAGATCCTTGCAGGTTGAAATTGTGAATTGGCAGGTTAGCATAAGGGGAGGCAATATCCCCTAGCATGTGATACTTCTGTTCTGTGAATTTCCATTTTGTGGAGCTGTCAATCTGAGGCTTTTGTGAGCATTAAACTTTCTTTGGAAACAATACACTAAAAAAGAATGACCCTACCTCCTAAACTACCACATAAATCAGCTTGATTGGTAATCTCTATTAAGAGACATTGAGTTTTGAATAGGCGGGGTATTGTAGGTACAGAATGAAGGACTTGGCAGAGTCAAATAGGGAAGTTTGAACATCTGCCTTGCCCCTTCCTAGCACTTCTGTGAATTTTAAGCCTATTCACAAATGAACTAAATTATAAAAGTGCAATTTGTAGTTCCCCACAAGGAGTTTTTGAAATAATATTAAGGGGTGAATATATAGTATTAGTATTTATTAAAGGTATGGAAGTCCCATAAATATTTTATATTAAGAAGAAAGGCACAAGTGACAAATCTTTATGTAAGAGTCCATTAATACCAGCTCTGTTTTAGTATTCTTTTCTTTAGCAAGTAAAGTTTGGTCTTGAATTTTTATTCAAAGCTCTGTAAACCAAAGCCACAGATGGGGTATTGCTGTGTCATTTCCATGGCCTTATACAGATTACTGAATGTATGCAGCTGTCCCATACTCCCTTAATAGACCTTCGGCTTTTCAATACATCTTCCACTGATGGCATTTCTGTGGATAAACATCATTTCAGAATGAAACGTGCCATATGTCCTACAATGCATTTAGGTACAACAAGGCACTTTTTTAAAAAAAGTTATGCCTATATTATTTACTCATTTAGAGGATGTGACTTTTGGGATATCCATTGGAAAGCCAAAATTTGCTGAATGAGAAGAAATGTTATAAATAGTTACCAACTCACTTTTACCTTTGATTCCCCCCAAACACATATTTTTCCAGACTATAAAAAAATCAGTATTTTATATCCAGGCTTCTTATAATTCCTCCCTTTAGGAGGCATAACTCAATCGAAATCTCTGGTTACTACTGAATAGAAATGGTTCTTTTTATTGAGGTTAAAAATTGCTAGATCAGGGATTTGGAATACATACATATATATATATATACATATATATATGTATATATATACAGACACACACACGTATATAGTTTTTCTTTCAGTATAGCTAATTTTAAGAATCATTCCTCCCAGTGTGTTTGAGTTTTATATTTCCACAATAAGAAAATATTATTTTCAAGTTTTCTATATTTTTCTCTGGAGATTGGAATGGATAATCCAAATGAAAATAAAATACTAGTGATAAATGATTATCCTAGATCAGTCTGATATCAGTGTTTAATTCCATGGTATCAAATGCAACTGTACCACATACTCAAATGCTTCAATGACTATTGACTTGTGTCATTAAAATGTTTTTTAATATATATTATTTTCTTCTAAGACTGTAAAATTCTTGAATGTATGTCTCTTACCTCTTTTAATATGTCTTTTTGTTGACACAAAGTGAGATCTCAGTGTTTTCTGGGCTGATGACTACATTTATACCAAACTGGAACAAAGAGATACATGTTAAATTTTCCTATGAAGTGTTGTATTTTGCAGCTAAAAGTGCTTATAGATTATAAAACAGTCTAGACTTCACTTAAAGTAAATGTAATATTGTAAATTGTGGAATATTTATTGTTTATATAAGTGTTTATGTATATTTTCTCATTTTTTAAAAAATGGGGTTTCTAGAAGCAGCCTAATGACTGATAAATCTGACCCCTGGATGGTCTACTCCTGACGGAAATTTTACCAGGCACATTTTGAAGTTTCTGTGGCCCCTAGGAATCATTTAAAACAGAAATTTCTTTCACTATTGCATAAACTAATTATGTATATAGTATTTATCCCAAGCAAAAACAAAACAAAACAAAAATAAAAACAGAAAATGTCACCCTAGGAACAATGGCAATTATTTACAATCTCACTACGTTTTTAAATTAAAAAGTGTGATTCTTGAGACTATGATCTATTCTGTGTGCTCTCTCTAAGAAAACCAGTTGAGGCTTTTAATTGATATTTAAAATCACTTAATTTTGTATATTGCCAGTTCACATTTTCCTCCTAACAGTAATGCTCTTAACACAAAATATACTGCTTTTGGAAAACAGAGACATGATTTTAGTTTGATTTGCTATTGAGTTTTTAAGAAAAGGTAGATCAGTGCTTCTAGTTCTGACAGCTGTGTGGTTAATTTTCCTGATCCATGGTGTGTAGCTGTTTCCTTTGGTGTTTGCAGCCATGCTATCAACAACCACCAGAGAGCAGAGCAGCTCCAACACCCACATCCTTCACAGTAGAAATAGAAGGAGACCGTAACTGCCAGATCCTTGGCCAAACAACGCGGATTGCAGTTCATTTCAAAGGTCAGCACATATTTAAGCTTGCTTCATTACTGCCACCTTTATGCCTGAGATTTTCATTTAAAAAAAATCAGTTTACCCAGTTTCCTTTAGCAACAGAAAAATGAAAGTGCTGAGTCCTATTTTCATTTGGAGATATCAAGCTTTTTATCAAATTATAGAGGTGGCGTTTCAGAATATTTCATATCTGATCAAGAAGTAAATCCAAAAATAATTTTCTCTTTATTCAAGAGCCTTTCAGGCAAGAGGACTGCTTTATTTTTGTACTTAATATTATGCTCAAGTCAATCACTTTGAATTCCCAGAGAAAATAGTCATTTAAAAACAATCTATAATAAAAAATTTTGGAGTTCAGTATTTTTATTTACATTTTCTAATGAAAACAGTATAATTTGTACTCTTGGCATGCTTTTCCCGACATCTAATAAAATAAATTTATACACTTCTGATATTAAAAGATTTAACAAGAGAATAATTATAAAACATTTACTTTCTCATTGCCTTTTAAGAATGAAGCAAGTGTAGTTTATCTGTTTTAAATCAAACCTACACTTTTACTATTTACTTTAAAGATCTTGTATACATAGGACTAATATGATGTATACAAGAAATATTAATATGACTAATACATACTAAGGATTCCAAATGGTTTCTGACACAATATCTTTTTCACATTGGATGAAGCTTTATATCTTCTTTACAAAAACAAGACTCTAGAAAATGAAAGAAAGTAATTCTGAGATGACATGTAAGCCATAGAGCAATGAATTTTCAAAGTAGTTTTTTTATAAAGGCTTTTGAAAATGAGACAAATATGTAAGTACTTTTGTTAATTGGAATTGAACTGTTTATAAGTTTTTAAAAAAATTATTAACCTCATTTGTAGTGAAAATTTAAAACTTAGAGATGCTATGAACATTTTATATCATGGAAATTCATGTCCCCTGTGATATATTGTAAGAACTTAATTATGGAAATATCTTAAAAAGAGTTTAAAAGGAATGCCTTGAGGCTGAAGGCTTTCTAAAAGAAATACATACTCAAATCATATAGCTGAATATACCTATATACATATATATGCTTGCACATTATATTTTGGTAATAATTTTAAATAGGTTATTTTAAGTTTGACATTCATGCACTTATGAAATTAATATTTAAATGCATTATAACCATTATTGAAAAGGAAAATGCATTTATACCTTAAGAATAATAGCTATGGATTTATAAATAGATCTTATAAAAGTATTTTGGTATGTTACTAATTATTTATCTATAACTTATTTTTAAATAATTCATAAATAATTCTGGCTTAAAATCCAATCATCTGTTCTGAATTGAAATATTTCCCTTTATTCTATAGATTGGTTGGAACTGTTACTTTCTCATTTGTTTTCAGGAATACAAATCTATAGAAAATACGTAAATAGGGTCCAGAAAATAAATGTAAAAGGTGACAAAGCTAGGAGAAATGGGACCTGAAGTGTTTTTGGTCCATCAATCTGTATCTTTAACATGAGAGATAGAATAAACCTATTTTCTGTTTCTTCTCAGTGTCTAAAGTAAGGTGGTGCTGATTGTACTTGTTATAAACTATAATGTGACACAAATATTGATTTTTTTACTTCTTTCTGAAATTTTAAAAAAATAACAAAAAGTAGGTATCTATTGGAAGATTATGTGCATATTTTAAAGGAGCTGAAACAGTTATTGATTACCCATTATTTGCCCAACAATACACTGTCTCTTTTAACCTTCATGATCATGCTGAAAGCTGGTAGTACTGGTTTTATTTTGAAGAAAAGAGACCTAAACTTAAAAGTTTGTGATAATCTCAATTACCTAGCCAGGGGTTATTCTCAGGTTATCTGACTCCAAATCCTATTCTTCCCTATTGCTATGTTAGAAATTTCTATTTTTTATTAGTGGTTTACTTGTGCAGTCAGTTATCTACATTAAAAAATAAAGAAACAAAATCACCCAAAACTTACACTGGTTAATCATCAGGTGTTTATTCCAACACCATCGTTACTTATAATGCATACATAAGTCCATTTTATCATCTATTGTCGGTAAATCAGTAATAAAAATGGAGATTTTATGTAAGAAAAAATAATACATTTTTTATAATTTTTGCATAATTAAGGGTAGTTTATTTCATGTGATATTGAAGAGTGATAGTTTTAAATATATCATGACAATACTAAGGTAAAGATTATAATTTAGATTGATGTTATTTTAAACCTGAGTATGAAAAAGTTAGTGTACAGATGGGAAGAGGAATTAAGAGATAGAGGGAAAGGGAAGGTAGACTAGGGGAAGGGGAAATAAAAGGATTAAGATGTGATATGTACACTTGCCAACTCTTCATGTTGAATATTATGTATCGCAAACATATAATAAAAAATAAAAGAAAAATGTTTAGTGTGCACAAACGGTACACAATTACCTTATAATCCGCCCCCCCCATCAGCTTTTGAAAAACTCAAAGCTCAAATACTAGGGAGTAAGAAATTCAAGTAAGTCAGTTTTTAAAATTTTTCATCATGGACTGTACTTCCTTGCCCTGCAAACCTAGCAGGGATCTGTTTTGAAATGATGCATTCAAAAGCAATATTTCAATTTGTTTTCCTTTGCCCAAATGAGAAATCAGGCTTAAATGATGGTTTGCAGGTTGGAGGATCTTTAGCACTTTTTAAGAATTTGAATTAGGTTATATGTAGAGGTAGATGATCTTTAGTCTCACTTTAGAATTTCAGTTACATTTTTTGGAAAGCCTAACCCGTTATATGAACTCCGTATTTGCTACAGTGCAGCAGCCAGAGAACACTTAAATGACTGCTGTGGAAAGTTTCTTTTCATTATGTGTATCTATTTGCTTATTAATATGAAGGTGTTTTGAAAATTTAACACTCCAAAAGGCCATTTATGCAGATTGTGTTAAAATACGCTCCCACCTTCTCAAATGATCTGTAGACTTATCCATATATGTTTAAAAATAGTCTTCTTAGGTTTCAAGCAGAATAATTATTTAATAAAAACTAAAGATGAACAGAATTATTGTTTTTTGAAGAATATGACCATTGTCTTTCACTGCATTCTAAGGATGTTAGCATTTAAATTGCTTTCACATTCTTTAAAGTCCATAATGGGAACCTGGATTCTTCTATGGTAATCTGTCAAGAAATCTGACACAATCAAGATATTTTTGAAAACTTCTTTTTTTGTTGTTGAAATTGTGCCTATGAAAGAGCTTGTACTTTATAGTGCTAGTAAAATTTTAAAGAAATTTTGAAGAAATTGATTTACATTTCTAAGTTGGTTCTATTTGAATTTTTAAATATGAAACAAACAGAATCTGTTTTATCATTACTATATCACAGAAAAAAAAAAAACCTGTGCAAAGATCCAGATGTAAAGTCAATGGTGACATCAAATATTTCTCACATTAACAAAATATAAGATAAAAAATGAAGAGCCACACCACAGAGACATAATGGATTTGATTCACAAATTCATTAATTCAGGAAAATAATATATTTTAAAAGAGGAATAGTAGAATGTTTTGGGTCTATTTCAGATGATGATTTAAGTAATTTAGAACTCTATTGTATTTCTGTAGAGTTAGTATTTATTTCAGTGTTATTCCCTAAAAGTTCTTACATTGTTCTTAGTAAAAATTATATGTAAAAATCACAAATACTACTGAATACTTCATAACTTTATGCATGCTGTTTTACAGTATTCATTTGGATATGACATTGTTTTTAGCTAAGTATCCACATGTTGTTGTTTGTATATTTAGAATTATAAATGTTATACTTAATTTTCTTGACATATCCCAAGGTATTTTAATATAGGAGCTTACATATGGAGTTCCAAATTTATTTTGTGAGGGCAGTCTTAAATTTGATCATACATTATTAAGCTGGTAGGCTAAAAAAATCTAAGCTAGTCTTATGACCCTTTAAAGAAATTCTAAAAAACAAAATACTGCTAGCTAGATGCTACCTAGATGCTCAGTAGGATAATTTTCTGAATTATTTTTAGTTCATATAAATATATTTTGAGGGAAGTTCTTGGACCAAAAAGTTCAAGGTCCTGATATTTACATAGTTCCTTTACATAGTACATCCGTTGATTTGTGAGGAAATGAGGGAATTTAAATTAAAATTTTAGGCCATGAATGTAAAATTGCTGGATATTTGCACATAGTATAGGATTGGGGGCATTTTTTTAAGTTATCTATGTGGTAGTAGAACTTTTAATAAACAATAGTTCTAATACAGATTCTTTATGGAAACAGAAAATAGGATTTATGAGGTGACATTTTGAGTGTGTTAAGTAAAATGAAATAAGATTAGCTTTATTTTCCTATTTCCCCCCAGCCCTGCGAAGGTTTAGTGGCTGAATTACCACTTATAATTTGTTTTTTCATTCCATACATGCATTTCATTAACCTATTCCTGGCTCTGCAGCCAGCCTGCAGAGAAATTCAGCAGAAGGATTTTTGAACAGATTGGTTGCAACACATGCTATAGGACATATTTCAGAATCCAAGGACAATTTGATAACTTTTACTCTGCTTTATATTAATAATGTGAAAAGTTTTATTTTGTTTAAATAGTATCTTAGCAAATTACTGTTATTTAATAATACTTAAGTAAAAATTATGAGATATTCCAAGACATTCAAAATTCAGCCAATAGCTCATTGAAATGATTCTGACTGCTTCAGACTCAAGACTAAAGAGAAGTTCAGTTCAGTTCAGGATTTTGCCACTTACTTAGTGAACTATTGGAACACTAACAGATTTTTTTTTTGTAATATAGGAGATCTGTCACCGAAGTAGTTATAAAAATCATGAAGGAAATGTTGGGAGATATTGTAAAGAGATGCAATCATACAATTCTCTCAATAAAACCAAATGTCTCCTTGTATTCTTTTATATAAAGATAACTCTCAATTACATATTTTATACAATATGAAATTCCATGAATAAATAATATTGGTGTTGAATTGTGTAAAATTATTTTTTATGTCAAAGCTACTTTTTAAATGACATTTTACTTTAATCTTATACATGTGTATTCTCAAACAGAGAGTCCCAGGAGAGAGGGTTGAGAAAAATGTATGATTAAAAAATTTCAATGGCTCTGAAAAGAAAATTCTTAAAGTTAAAAAGCACTTCAGCTTAACTTTTTGTCAAAGAACTCCCTCATTCTCTTTAAAAACACAGCATTCTGTGGTCTGCTCTATAGTTTATTATTTGTTGGAGCCAGTGATAGCATACTTACTACCACCAGTAAAAAAGCAACTTCTTCTTGGGTTGGGATAGTGTTGGAAATAAGTTGCTTCATTTCTTTTTCCTTATTTTGAGCTTTCTTATTTGCTTATTTTGAGCTTTCTTTTCTGTTGCTTATTTTAAGTTCAAATCTGTGCTACAATAACTTCTATTTGATAGTTTGTCTTATGTGGTAGAAAGCTACCAGAATGCCACTGATTTTCTACATAAAAGGCCACTAACTTAAAACTTAGTTATTTCTCCATTTCTCTCCTCTATTTAATAGCAAAAGTACTAGAAAGAGTCAGTTCGATTCACCAAATATTTATGGGCATCTGACACCATTTTACCCTCCTAGAATGTAATCAAGAAAGCAAACAAAACAAAGATCCTTGCCTTAAGTACCCCAATCAGGCTTTGTCCTTGCCATTTTTATGAAGCATTCCTGATTAGGAAACTAGTCTGTGGCTTATTTTGTTTTGCCCCTTTCTTCCTCTTTCTTTCTTCTGCTTCTTATCTTATTCTGCTTTTGACAGGACTTTTGGAAATATGTTCATTGTTTTCAGGACACCACTGACTCCTAGGTTGTTTTTTTTTTTTTTTTTCTGGTTCACTGGCCATTTTTTATTTTCCTTTGCAAGACCCTCCTTTTCCAGGGCTTGCCTCCTAGGTTCATCCTTTGGCCTTCTCACAATATTTATTTCCTAGGTGAGCTCACAGTTTCATGGCTTTAATACTCTCTTTATATCTTCCAAATGTTATAAAATTTAAATAATTTAAGATACTGATTCTGAGACTAAATTCTGATTTTTTTCTTTTGTATATAGTTCTAAGAAGGGGGAAAATGTTCCCAATATGCCTTTTAAGATAATATTGATTGTAAGACACATTCCTATTTCAAGGATGTGGAAATATGGAGAAAAGTATATTACAGAATCAGTGAATCCTGGCTTATATCTCAACTTCCTCGCTGAGATTCCATTCCCAACTATATGCAAAATGTCTCCACTGAATTGTCTAGTAGAGGTTTCAAGGTAGCATTCCATAAACAGAATTTTTTTTTTTAAAAGTATAGGTGTTGTTTTGCTTTTTGTTTGTTTGTTTGTCATTTGTTTTAAAGGAGTCTTGCTATGTGGTCTGGGCTGGTCTCAAACTCGGGAGCTGAAGTGATCCTTCTGCCTCAGCCTCCCAGTAGCTGGAACGACAAGTATGCACCACCACATTTGCTTAAACACAGTTCTTGATTTTTACTCATCCCCAAACTTGTTCTTCCTCTAGTTTTCTCCACATCAGTAAAGGGCAGTATATTCATCTAGTTGTTTTTCTTAAAACCTCAAAGGTAATCTTTTACCTGAGTTTTCATTGTTGTCACAAATCTTGTAAGTCCTCATTTAAAAAAACCCCAAATATGATCACTTTTCACTACTTTCAACTACCTTACTTATATAAGCCACATTGCATTGGAATAGCCTTTAACTTGCTTTCAGTGTTTACTCTTGCTCCTGTGCAATGATATTTTACATACAGAGCATTTAAAAAGCACACATCAAGTCACACTACACACAGCTCAAGACCCTCCAGAGGCTCCTTTTCATATGAAAAATATCGTTTAATGTTTCTCATGGCTTACGAAGCTTTGCATAACTGGGTCTCTGTCTCCTTCTTTAGCTTTATTCCATATCTCTCTTTGTTGTCTTTTTCAACCACTTAGTGTCCTTGTTGCTCTAAGATATGTTGTTGTCTTCCTTTCCCTATTGTTCCCAGAACATTAGACCATTGTGTAATTTGAAGATCTGGTATATGTGTCTATGATGCAGCTGTCTTCTTCCTGTACCCCAGACCCATTTATAGCATATATAGGTACCTCTAAAGAACATATAATATTTAGCTTTGTTTTGTACAAATGCAATCACATTGCTTATTGTGATTTGTTCTTTTTGCATAACATTATGATAGAGCTGTACTTTGTTCATTTGTTCTGCTGTATAGTATTTTATTGCATGAATATACTAAATTCATTATTTGTACAGTTAGCTGTCAACAGATTTTTTGGGGTGTTGGCTAACAGTGGTTGGAACAATCCTGCTGTGAACATCCATGTGAATATTTCAAGATGGAATTATGGAAATGATTGGAAGAAAGTGGATTTGGGTTCATAGGAATATATTTCTTCAACTTTGCTGGGAAAGGCCCTCAATTTTCTAGAGTGGTTGTGCCTTCCAGAAGCATATGAAAATGCACAACTTTAGGAAAGCTTTCTTTTGTCAGACTATTTTCTTTTCAGTGGTTCAAGAGTATTGCCTTCTATATTCAAATATTTATTCACATGAAATTGATATTTTTTGTTTTGGTAAAGAGTAACAGAATCCATTTTTTTCGTACAGAAAATGAACTGTTTCAACACCATTTATAAAAGTAATCATGAGATGTCAACTCCATCCCAAATTCCCTGTATGTTGGGACTTTCTGAGTTTATTCTGGTCTATTATTGGTGAATTGGTCTATCTCTGTGGCATTATCACCTTGTTTTAATTGCTACAGTTTTTAAGTAATTTAAGGTAACTGGTAAAGCTATTTCCCTGACCTTCCTCTGGAATATTTAGGCTACCCTTGGCCTTTCGGTTCAGACTATTCAAGTTCTTTTGATATTTTACAAATATCATTAATATTTTACAAATATTACATTTTAATATGATATCAAATTTAGTGAAAAATCTGCCTATAACTAGAATTTCATTGGATTTATTGATCAATATGAAGAATCTTGACTATAACCAGGTTCCAATTAAGTCCCAAGACAGAGTCTCTAATAAATTTCCCTGGAATGCAGCATTTCCATGTTCTGTCACAATTCATTGCTGTGGAAATTAAGCATATCTTGTGTGATTCCTTTGGGGGGAGGACTCTTGGAAGCTTGTACCTGATTTTCTCTGGACATCACCCTATGTGCTTTTCTCTTTGGCCGATTTTGCTTTGTATCCTTTCACTGCAATAAATCTTAGCCATGGCATGGGTATATAGAGTCCCATGTGTCCTTCTAATGAATTTTGGGGACTCCCTACGTACCTGGTATATTTTTTCATTATTTTTTCAACTTCTTCATGAACTTATGTTTCATATGTTTCATTGTGTTTTTTGAGAAAGCTTCCTTTCTGTTTTTCTTTGTAGCAAGGATTTATTTAGTTCATCTCTTCAGAGTGTCATTCTTAAGAACTCTAATATTATTATTTTTTCTGGATCTTTGCTCTGATATCTCACCAAGCAAAACCTAGAGTCTCTTTTTTCCTTGCATGTTCCACTAAAAACAAAGTTCTGGATCACCAGGGACTTATGTCTTGCTCCAGTCTATGCAACGGCAAATGTCACAAAAGGTAGCAACCAGCCTCTGCAAGCTGGCATGACCCTTTATGGATTCATATTTTCTATTCTTTTTATTTTGTTCCCTGTAAACATTTTCTGAAGATATCAGAAGGGTTTTTTTTTAGCCATTCAAAAGTTTTACTCTCCATTTAATCTTTCATTAAATGCAGTGCCAATGCTTCTTACATTCTCTATTGATGGTAAAACTATCTTTTATAATCTCTACATTCCTATGACCTGGAGCTGACATGGCTTGAGAAGAGAGTTGGTTGCAAATGAGTTTTACTCACAGCCTATAGCCATTCCTTTAACAAAAAGTGAGCAACTAACTGTTTCAGTTGCCAGGGTATTTGTTCTAAATATTTCTATATTTTTTCAGGGCATACATTATTCTTTCCCTACCTTCTATTTTCTTATTTTGAGTCAAACTTAATTTCTAAATTGAAAGGCTTTAAACAGGGCATTTTCAGATGTCACATTCCCCTCCTTTATTGCATTGATTCATCCTTCTTTCAGGACCAATAGACAATAGTAACTTTTTGTGTTTCTTGTATTTTACCATGAGAAGTAAAACAATAACTAAATAATGGTTTCATGACACCCTCCGAAGTGTCTTCTTAAAACTTTAATATTTTTCCCAAGGATATTTAGGAGAATCTCTGATTCTTCTTTGGATAATGGTTGTAATGTATAGTTCAGTTTATAAACTGAGGAAGGCATGGGACTGAGCAAGACATTAATCCCTGACTCTAGGTCTTAGAAAAAGCAGTTATAGGAGGCTTTGGGTTGTGAGATAAAATGGAATTATATAATTCTTGGTACTTGAGGTCATTAGAATTTTTGATAATGAAGGAAGATAGAGGAGAAATCAGTTTTGAGAGGAGATTTGTTCTTGGTCTTGGGTTCTACAAAGAAATCTCATTCTATTGATATTTCCAGGAAGTTCTTGGAAAATAGCAACTAAATTTTCAGTTATCTCATAAGATTTTAGTTCAATGGGTGAGCATATTGCTGGAAAATTCTTTGATGGAAAAATTTTATATAGGAAAAGAGAAGTAAGTCAGCTGGTTCATTGACCTTTTAGTACAGAATAACATTTATTGATTTCCTTTCATTTATCACGTTATCCTAGGCCCTTCATATTTGTTATTTTGTGTTATACCAGTGAAAATGTAGTGAAATTAAGCATATAAAAGTTCTCCTTTCACAGATGAATAAGTAAGTTTCAGATTAAGTAACTAACCTGAGGTCACATATTTGGAATCTGGACTAATTTAAAGCAATTGGTTGGAACACTTTAAATTCCTTTATCTCAAATCAGCATGGACCTAGGAATTGAGGAAAGCTGAACCCACTTGTGAGGATCAAATAGATTTTGAAAGGTCTAGAGCCTGCCAGAAGGAATAGCACCCAAAGCATAGAAATGTAGAGAGGGATTCAGAACAAATGGCTCATGAAAATGGGAACGTATTTATTGGAAAGGGGTTTTAAGGGATGAAAGAATTGAATCATCTCTAAATCAGCAAATGTTTATCAAATGCTTCTTTTACATAAGACATTTGGCTTGGGGACAAGTAAAGCCAAGATGGATATGGCACTTTGTCTATTGTAAGAATTTTTATTATACAAAGTACCTTACTATATGGTGGATAGGAATAAATACCATATATAAATTAAATTCTAGTGCTCACTTTGGCAGCACATATACTAAGATTGGAATGATATAGAAAGTAAATTCTATATAAAAGAATAACTACTGAATAAAGGGATTTTATGGATGGGATCATAAAGCAGTTACATGGCTGGTGCATTACTAAAATCCTTAACAAAAGAGAAAACACATAAAATGTTATCAAAAGATAAACAAGACTTTTTCGAATGGCAGATCAGGTAGATTAGGCAGATCAGGCAGATCAAATTTCATGAGAAAGCAACCTGAGGAACAGCATAGAGGAGAGCTGTGCAAGATAAATGAGAAAAACAAATGACTTCTACTTGACACATGACATCGCAGAATAAAGTAAATACAATTGTTCTTGCCCACTGAATACTCCCCCGCCCCATTTCCCAGTCTTGATAGTGTGAATATAACTACTGCCCCTTTTCCCTTAAGGCCAAGAATGAGCACATAATCTAGGCTTGGTCAATTACTATATTCTTTCTATATCCATAATGTTTGCTTCAAGGATGTGCCTGTGACTTGTCAGCTCCATAAGATTCAATCCTGGGAATTTTATTGAAAAGGATCTCTTTTTGCTGAGGATTTTAGGCTGTGAGGATTTGTTCCTGGAGCAGACATGGGTCACCATAAAGGAAGAGAACAAAGCTTCTGCCTGAGAATGGAACTTCTAGAGTGAAAGTCAGAATCAAGGATCAGAGACTGTCCTGAACTTGCCATGAATTTTGCATAGTATGTGAGCCAGTACCCCCTTACACCCTTGCACTTTTTAAAAGAACTTAGATTTATTTGAATTTGGTGTAAACTAATGAAAAGATCCTGGCTAACATATAGGGCATGGAGCCCCACATCTTGGTAGAAGAAATTATTGAATTAACAGGAGCAGTTGGACCATATTAAGACTGGTGAAAAATAATACTGGAGAGGTGTGATGATGTAAATTGGCATAGAGCTGAAGAGAGAGTTGATTTTTTAACAGCTAGAAATCATTTCAGCATTTTTTGAGCAGTAGACTGATGCAGTGAAGATTTTAATTGTTGTTTCTTTCTTCTGAGTAATTTTTTACTTTTTTACTTTCTATCCTCTCTATTCTGGCAGTGGTTATATTTATAGAAATGCTGGATTTGTTTCTTATGGCTATCTTTTGTAGAACTTAACACTTAAATTGATCAAGTCCCAATCTCAGATATTGTGCCTCTCTGAAAAGAGACAAGGAAAATTTCCAAGAGTTGACCCACAGTATGCACAGCCTTACCAGATATCTCTCAGTTGGATTCCATCTTTTCTTCCAAACCCATATACCATTGAATTTGTATTTCTTTTATACCAATATACCCACTATGACTTGTGTTATTGTTGTGCGGGCACTTGTCTTTAAACTACCCAATCCCTTTTCCCTTATACCAGATTGTAGCCTCTCTGGGCACGTACTAAACATGCATATTTTTTAGAAAAAGTTTTTCACAGCACCAGTCTATTTTCTTGAATACAATAGGTAGTCGAATGTTTATGGGGAAATTTTTCCTTTAAGTGGAACCATTATTACATTTCTGTTAAGGCAGGTATTAATATCTAGGCTTAGAGAATGGTTACCTGTTAGAAAAATTTATTACTCCTTGAATGATTAAGGGAAGAAATAACACACAAGAAAGACTGTTTGGATATTTTGAATGTAGACGTGTATTTATCCCAAGAACAGAAGATAACTATTGTCTCCACAGGTCACAGGAAAGACTTGGACAATTCCAGGGATATAATTCTCACTTTTTATGTCTTCTATTCTCTTTTTAAGTTACACTCAATAATATTATTTTTCAAAAAGTACTATATATATATATAGCTATTCCCTTTCAGAAGAAGTGGAGCTTAATTCTGCTCCCTATACTCCCTCCTGCCACTCTTTGCTCCTGTGGGTGAACTAGACTTAGTCACTAATTTCTGCAGCATAGATTAAGGAAAGGAAAAACAGTAGCTTTGCAGTAGTCAGTCCTTTCTTTTTTTTTTTTTCAAACCAGTCCTTTCTTGACCAAGAGATAAGAATTAACATCAACCATGCAGTCATGTAGATAGCATGTGTTCTGATGTGATGTGACAAAAGGACACCTCACCTCAGTTGTTTCCTTTCCAAAAACCTCTAACCTCAATCTAATCATGGTTAAAGTGGCAGAAAAGGCCAGGATAGGAAACATTTACAGTGTTTTTGGCCTGTACTACTTAAGACTGTGATGATATGAAAAACAAGGAAAGAATGAGAAATGGTCACAGACCAGAAGAGGCTTTTAACAACTATGAGAGTCTTTAAAACATGAGTACCTATAGTTATGCTGTCATGGCTACCTCTATATCTTGAGTCAATTAAAAATGTTCACCTTTCTTCATCATTTTGACTTTGGGGAAAACCAAAAAGTTGCTTGGTAACAAATTTAGTAAATAAGGTGGATGAGGACACACCAAAGTGTTTTAGCAAGCCTGGCCTTTCCACTGGATGGCACTCAGCATCCACATTTGTGATATTTGTAATCATACATTTAAAGACACTCATGAAAGAGGACTTCTAGAACTGCTTCAGGAAGTTGCAAGAGCAATGGGATAAGTGTGCCAGGACCATGGGGAGCAATCTGAGGAGAATTAATGGTAATGTGTCTTTTGCTGTAATAAATTTTAAAAACATAAATATTTACTTTATTGTTTGATAACTCCTTACATATACAATGTGGTACTGTGGATTGTATCTTGGAGCAGAAAGAAGACATTAATGAGAAAAATGATGAAAGTCAAATAAAGTCTGGGGTTTGGTTATTAATTATGTACCAGTGTCAGTTGTTTTGTCTGGCCAAACGGACCAAACTAATGTAATGGGGGAAAACTGGATGAAGGGTATATAGGAGCTCTTTAACACAATCTTTGTAACTTTTCTAAAGTAAACCTAAAGGTATTCCAAAATAGAAGCTTATTTAAATAATTGTGAAATATTTCTTAATGCAAAAGGTTGAGAAGGATAAAATTAACACCATGTATGCATCACTCCCTCAAGAAAGAAAAATTACAAATGTAGTTTTCCATGTAGATCTCCACAATCTTGATATCATTTTTAAAATTTTTTAAATTTTATTTATACATATTTTCAGTTTATGTAGTTTACAGTCATTTTGGGGGAATGGTTACATGTACCTATTATAGCATGTTTCTTCCTTTTTTAATCCCCTTCTCCTTCCCTTCCCCTTCCCTCTCTCCTCCAGTTCTCCTATCTCATTTTTCATTCTTGTTGATATTATTTGTCTTAGCTCATGTTATGATGTTATGGCCTATTTTTTTTGAGGCAGGTTCTCACTTGTAGTTTAGGCTGTTCAGGCTGGCCTCAAACTTGTGGGAATCTTCCTGCCTTAGCCTCCTGAGTGCTGAGATTACAGGTGTGTTCCACCATCCCTAGCTCTGGTCTATAATGTTTACATTAGTTGGGGTTATTAGGTTAGTGTATATGGCATATCTTTATTCTCCTTATTTTCCCTGAGAAAATGTGATATCTATATATGATGGAATACTACTTGGCTATAAAGAACGACAAATTTGATATCATTTTCTTGAGAGATAACTGCTTTTCTCAATTGTCTTCATTCTTTATGTGTGCATCTTTATGTTTTTTCCCATTTATCTATGAATCCACAGACTGTATATTTTCTGCTATATATTTTAAAACTTAAATTAACTGTGTATATACATTTGCAGCTTGTATTATTCACTCAGTTATATGGTTTTGAATTTTATCTATGAGGTTGATCAATTCTGCTCTAATCACTCATTCAACAGCTATTATTTCAACTACATGTCAGGCAGAATACTAGGTACTTGGGATTCAGCAGTGAATCAGATATTCCTGGAAGGCACTGTGCTCACAGATATATAAAAACTGTTTTTGTTAAGGTCACTGTCTGGTTAGGGAACTAGCCTCCTATATGAGGCTATAATATGGATATTTGTTTGTAGCTTTACTGCTGTCTGTAAATACCGTGTTACAGATTTTATCATGATGACATGCAGATAAGTTTTATTTAGTTGAACTGTCTTTTTAAAATTCTGGGTTATTTATGAACAGCATTTAAAAAGAAAATACTTCTTATAATGAATTGGATTTCCATGGTATCTTGAAAATCTGACGCTACTGGTCTGATTCCCTCCCTGGGAGAAGCAGAGGAGCTGCTTCTTTGAGCTCCTCTCAGCCAGATTTGTACTTTTCATGACTTCCTTGTCCAATCCTGCATATCCTGGAAGGTTTGAGACTTTTAAGTTATACAGCAGAAATGTATATACTCCTTTTACCCATATAAACTTTCTTAATTGTGGTCATTGATAGTGTCAGTAAATATGGGAGAGTGAAGATATATGTACATATTCATAGCTTTATATTTATATATGTATATTTATATATACATACTCATAGCTTTAAATTTTCAACTCTATGTTTTGGCAACTCTTTCTGCTTTCGTAAAACAAATCTCTTTCTTTTATAATTCGGTACTGTTATCTAAATTTGATGATTTTACTGAAGTTTATTCAAGTGCATTTTGATGGCCCAATATGTGCTGGACATTGTTAAATCTATGAAACGATTCAAAAGATACACAGCTTAGTCCCTACCTTCAAGAGTCTTGCAGGGCAGTAAAACTCATCCACAAATAACTTTTTGATTCAAAATATTTATTGAGCACCTGCTGTGAACTACAAACATGTAAAGGGAACTCACTGTATGCAAAGGAAATGATTTGAGTGAGATGATTCTTGACCTCAAGTGCTTTATTATTATCTATGGCAGTGGTCCTCAGACATGTGCTAATGTAGGGATTGCTGAGCTCACACATACACATTCTGATTCAGTGATTATGGTAAGGTATGTGTATCTTTGGTTCTAAGAAGTATCTCAGGCAGGGCAGATTTACTGTGAAGTTAATGGAGTTTGAGTGACAGGGCTCCTTATTTGCACTGGACCTGTGGATTCTGGAAATTGTGGGAATTACAGAGTATTCTAGGTGGAAAGTATGTGTGAAGAAATCAGGTTTCTACCAAGAGCCATTTATGTGCAAAATCTTTAAGTTTTCTGAAGTGACCCTAATTCCCAATTCTCCAGTAATTTTTGCGATTCCTTTTTTTGTGCTAAATATTGTCAAATATTGTTATTTGTATCTAACTTTGATTAGAAATCTGGTACTCTTTTCTTTAAAATGATGTCATCAAATTTTATAAGTATTAGGCTACTAACTGTAGATGATTCTGATACATGTTGATCCTGGATCAATTTTTGACAACTGCTGATACAGAACTTAAAGAATGGTGTGGGAGATAAAATATTAACTACCTGTATTGCTGGCAAAATGTTATAAGGGTCATCATTAAAGAGCCAAAGATAATATTAGAAATAAAAATGGTGTGTCAAATTTAATTTTGACTTTAAATTTTTGACTTTGTGCTTGTCAGGCATGTGACTAGCCAATGTCAGCCTTCCATGAAGTGGCAGTTTGGATAATTTCACTCATTTACTAAATATAATTTACTTACAAAGATGTATCAGAAGAGTGCCTAATTATGGGTATCTGATTTTATTTTAGATGTTGTTAAATGGGAATGTGCCTTTCAAGGCAGTCTAGCCTCAGCCTCTGCTATCCCTACCATTTATAGCTTTTCAAAGTTCAGTTCATTATTTTCCACACACCTCACACCATTCCTCAAACTGCAACTCCCTGTTTTAGAGACAGCCCTCACTGTGACAGAAAGTATTTGAAGAGCTTCACCTTTGCCATACAATTGGATTTTCAGTTGTGTCCATAACCCAGTGTTGGTAGCCCATGTAGGACTGCTAGGTTTGATGTCTTTGTAATTTCTGAAGATTTTAACAAAAGCAGAGCTGGGGATCAGGAAGCATATTTGTATGCAGTCTACCTCTATTCCTCTGATTCTGTTTAAATTCCATATAAACCTATCCTTGAGTTCTAAAAGAGCATACTCCATGATTTAACTTACGGAGTTCCAAACTGAACTTCTCAATCACAATTCCTTCCAAATATCACCTTGTGACTACTGAAGAATGAATTTGGCATAGAATCTGGGGCTGCAGATGCTATGAAATGATTTTCTAAAGTAGTACAGTGATATTATGGCAAGCCTAGCATTCTCATTATTTGCTGATTATAGCCCAATCACAGAACAACTTTTGAAGGCAATGTGTCTCATTAAGATCTTGCTGAAAACACAGTCCAAGAGATAATCCTTCATTCACTTAAAGGTAGTTACTGTGGTTTTTAGTTATCTTTTATAATACTCCAATTAGCAGAAAACTGAAATAACAATGAATGTATAATTAAATGAATTGTGGCTTCAGATGACTACATATTATCTAGTATGTTTGAGTACCTTTTGCATGCTGATCACTTAATGGATGCTTTAACACATTTTAATCCATTATGTAAGTATTAACAAACTCATTGTATATATAGATAACTAAGCTGAGAGTTGATAAGAATGCATATCTTGCCCAAAGACATACAGCAATAAAGAGGGTTGGAATTTGAACTCAGTTTATAGGTACTTCAAATTCATTGTCTTTTAGATCAACGGTTGTTTGTATTTAAGGCATACTCTGTCTTTAAGGCCTATCTATATGGGTCATATCTATGTATGATTTCTATGCATATTCCAAGCACAGAGTATTGATAAAAAAGTATTATCAATCAGTACCTGTGCAACCCAAGAGAAATGATACTTAGCAGTGATGCCTTCAATGTCTAGGATTTTAGATGGGTTTATTTGAGACATCCCAAGAAAGGCAACAGGATTTTATATCATGGATGATCTTCAAGTTTTTTATTGGCCAGGCCAAAGCAATTAAATAGTAATCATATATTAGATGCGTGGAATCACTATTTCTGCTAGTTGTGCTAACTCTGAACTGTCACGATCCCATTTGGTATATCCTAATAAGTGTTTTGAAAGAATGTAACAGGTTGGTCAGTGATATCATTTCCTAGGGTTAACATAAAGCATATTGGTAGTTCTCTAAATGGAAGTTTTGCCACACTGCTGTTTTTTCATTTGGTAAAAGGATTGCTATCACATCATTCAGTTTACCTGCTAAAATGTCCCAGCACAATCTTGTAAGGTGATGGTGCTAATAAAATATAACTGTGCAAAAAACTATAAACATTGTCTCTTCATTGACTTCTAAGGTGCTATTGCTGACTGTGAAGATTGTGGCATGTTAGATTCGTGGAAAAGCTATTGAGTCATTTCTAGTAGAATGAGGATGTCATCAAAGACAGAAAAGATCTTTAGAGATAGTGCCATTGCCTGTACTTTTAATACCATGTGACATGGGAGTGTAGATTACCACAGAGTGGCAGTGCCAGTGCTATGCAATAGCTTTGCCTGTAGATTGAGCTCATACTTCTTTCCCAATGATTGTTTTATCTTCTCACAGACTTTGGAACACCATGATTATATATGAGTCTTTCTTTCCTCACTTTTTGAAAGACTGTATTTTATTTTTCTTAGAACAGAATAGGACAACTTCAGTAAATAGCAATCATCTGTAAATCTACCAAATCAGATAACGTTTAGCTCACTTTTCTTTCTCTGGGAAGAAAAAATAGTGAAATCCCAGAAAAGATAACTGAGATATTGTGAATTTTGCTTAATAGTACCTCTGCCTCTTAGGAAACAAAGATGAATACTGTCTGAGGCCAACTACCCTTTGGGAATGTGTATGTGTATCAGTCTTTCCGGACTGCTGTGTAATTTGTTCATTTTTTCTTCTATTTGGAATTTTAAAAAGTCAGTATTTACCTGTCATGGCTTTGAAATGCACTGATTTAAAAGCAAGGATGGCTAGGAGCCCTAGGAGTTAGGGATTTCAACTTCTCTTCTCAGAGTCCCATGCAGTACCTGTTTTATAAGTAGGCTCATTCATGGTGAATCACACTGGGAGAATGTATCTAGTGACTTTCATGGTCACTTCCGCATTCTGACTGACATTTCAAAAAAAAAAATACCGAACAAGATTTACACTCAAGTCATATGCACATTTATATTTATCCTTTTTTAGGGACAGTACAGCTCCGACTGTCCTCTGCACGTGTGATTAAATATTAATTAGGCTTCTAATATAAGCTAGTGAGTTCACAGGCCCAAGTGACACATGAATAATTTATGAGGTACCCGAAGGCTCAACCTGGAAAGCTGATTGGCCACCTTGGATTTGTATAATTACGAAGTTTCATTATTAACAGTGCAAGTGGTAGAGAGATTTGCTTAGCTTGAGGGACTTTGAAAGCATAAGCTGTCTCATTAGGGAAAATGGGAATAAGGCAAAATATGCAAAATTGTTAGTAGAAAAGAAGGGCATGAATGAGATTTGAACTTAGCTTTCAAACATGGCTATATATTATGTATACTCTTAAAATATATAATAAAATTGGTCTTCTGATTGATTAGTATATTTGTTTTAATTTTTAGTAAACTGAGCAATGCTTCAAGGCTTTTGTTTTAAACTGTAGGCCAAAATCTTTAATATTTTACTGAAAAAGCCACAGGTAGCCTAATAGGCCCTGTGGAGTGAAAGGTTTGGAGGTAAAAGAATGAAGACAGTCCAGGGCTCTTGCTAGAATGTGTGTTGTGCATGCAATTAAATCTCAAGGTCAAACAATTTACAGACAATTACTTTTCTAACATCTCCAGAAATGCCTGCTTACACGTCTTTAATTTTAAATGATACTGATATTCCAATTCTCCCCAAAGGTTAATGCTGACTAAATCCAGCTGTGACCTGACACGATGCGACAGCACAGTGCCTAATTATCCTCTGGATAGTCATTTACTTGAAACCATTAGAGGAATAGGCTGAGAGGAAGATTTAGGACCCTGAAAAAATGTTAGCCTGACTTCTTTCTTCTTGAAGATGGGATGGGCTGAAAAATAAAAATAAAATCCTGCTAAATGTTAGCCATTTGCTTTGATGGCAGAAAATTGTTCATCCCACTCTGTTTTTTTACAGGTTAAATTGCTAACTAGTTCATTTTATCCATTGCCTACGGCTGGCGCTAAATGTCAGTGACAAATTTTGTACTTGTCTTGAAGAATGAATTAAGTTATGCACAAAAGCTATAGTGCTCTTTTAAGATGAGTGAATTGCAGAGGGAAAAAAGTTGCTCTTTTGAAAAAGGATTATTTTGATTAAAGGCCTTTTCTATTGTAGCTGAAGACAGGTAGTGGTTTAAGATAATTCCGACAGTTACCTCCCACAGAGCCTGCAGTCCGTTACTAGAAATTTCTCTAAGAGCAATTGTGTCAGATTATATACTATGATTATTATCATAAGGCTATTAGTAATGGTGAAAGAAATTACTAAAAAATAAAATTAAAAACACCTAGTTTTGATTAACTTCAGTAAAAATGATGGTTTTTCTGTTGTGTGGTTAGCATTTCATTACTGCTACATAAACCTTTCACAGTGAGAAGCAATGTAAATTAAAGAGGGACACATATGCTTCTGGAAATGTTGTAACAGTGAAACCCTAGATTCTCCAGTAATTTATACAGTAATAGGAAAATATGGCAGCATCTGGTAGACATTGTCAACACTCTTACCTTCAGTGCTTGGCAGTTGAGTTCTGATTGAGTTCTGACAGATCACCCCTCAATACAAACTATCAGAGGTCACCGATATCCCATTATGTACTAGTTTATTATCATAACCTTATATAAAGTGAGATTTATATCAATCCTTTTTCTGGTTTTTATTTTCCTTTAAAGGGATACTTTTGTTTAATATACAAAGTTTAAGAGCAGTAATTTTGTCACAGTATTAAATTATTCCAGTTAAATCTTAGCACTCTTGGAAAACAGAATGAGTAAAATGAAAATGCATTTTAAACTACAATGTTAGTCTAAGTACAGAAAAGTTGCATATACTTAAAGGAATATTTCACCTCTAGTTTTAATTGATGGATATTCCTTGGGGTGATGAACTCCAAGAAGGCAATTTGCTACAGTTAGTTTATAATTTCTATTCTATTAGTGAAAAATGTTTTCTTGAAGAAGCAAAAGTATGTTGATGGTTTCTTGGTGAAGTAGTAATAGAAGATTTTTTAGTTACTATTGTCCTTGTGTCTGAAGGGACAAGTATAACCATCCTTTGTTAATTACACACTATTCTATCATACTGTGAAAATATTATAGAGAATTTGATTTTAAAGAAAACTATAGTGGTTAGTTTTAAAACCTTATTTAAATAATTACTTGATATCAGCTCTTTTAAATCACATTTAAATTAATAAAATGAGTTGTCAAATCAGCTCTTACTAAAGTGATAGATAAATATAGGTGTTTGAACTTCTGTTAAGCACCAGTATTCAGCCTTGGCAAGGGATAGCTTTTGTGACTGAATGGCTTTCTCCTTACCCCTCAGTCTCCCACTCATTTTCTAACTACTACAATCTGTTCTATAATTATGAGTAGTGTGAATGGCCTCTCAGTTGGAGTTGCCATTATCTTCATCTTTCCCAGCAAGAGTTTCAGTCTGATGATGTGGAGCAAGAGTTTGAGGAAACAACCAGGGCCTCAGTATTAGGAAAAAGAGGTCTCTCAGAATTGTTTTTTTTTTTTTTTTTTTTTGATAATTGTGTGTGTGTGTGTGTGTGTGTGTGTGTGTGTGTGGTGTGATGGAGGCTATGCTGTAGTGTGATGTGGAGAGGGAAGTGCCAGCTGAAGTGAAATAGAATTTTATCTAGAAAAATTGGTTTTTGTATGCTTTACTAAGTTTGGGCTCAACCATTTCTTTGGTTTATTATACAGTGGACTGATGTTCTATCACAAGTGTGTGTGTGTCAATGTTTTCAAGTAATATTTCAGGAAATGTGTGCTCCACATGAAGGAGATCACAAGTTTGGCCTTTTCACCTTGCTGAAGAGCAGAGAACACCAGTTTTCCCCTGATGTACTGTTTTATACATGACTTTTTAATCTCTTTTTTGTTTTTTTTGATACATGTAATTAGTACATTAAATTTATGGACTTAAAATGTTATTTAGCTTTTAATAAATAACTGTTTCGTGCTGACTGTTTACTAGGTAGGTTTCGTCTTCAAATTGTTCCCACTATGACTTGTTGGTATTAATAAGGCTATTGAAAGGGTCAGAGAGAGGAGCAGGGAGTGTTGTTTTCACCAGTGAAAATCATCCACACATAGACCCACTACTAGAAAATGTCCAATATTGTCAGAAGTGCTTAGTGAAACATAAAATATATTTTGGGATTTTGCTTCCACATTCAGCTGCTTATATAATCAATCTGGTTGTGTTTACAGGTGAAACCTCATTATAGTTTTTATTTTTTACAGAAAAGAGTGGAATTAGTTGGAAATGTAGAAATTTGAAGAGTAAAGTCTCTGCCATGTGTAGACAGAGCCAATGGAGTTTGACCTATGCAAACTGAACATGTAATGCCAACATATCTTTTTATACTTTCGGTCTGAATTCTGACCAGTTACGTGTTATCATATCTCAGAATTTCTAATAAGAATGGTTTTTCCTTTATTGGCAGTTAATATTCAGCACAATATTAGAAAATGTTCAAAAATAATGTGCAAACTTACCTTATTTGGAAGGGATTATAAATCATAAATTGACTTACCTTTTCTTTTGAAAATATAAAGTGCATCCATAAAGATCCACATTACTGAGTATTTTTATTTCCATTGTTTTTTAATGGTGATATTGATGACCTGCACCTAATATTCCATGTGGTGACATGCAAGAATTTCAAATTTCAAAGGATAAACATTGTATATATAGATAGTGGGATGAACATAGGACAATTTATATTTGATTCTACCTTTATTTTCCAAGTTTCTATTTATATAATGGAAGTCTCCTTTAACCTCATCTACTTTTCAGAGAGGTCTTTCTCATTCACTGTTCTATTACTGTAATAATTTTTTTTGATCTTTTAATCTCTTGATCTATGTACTGTATTTGATGATCTTCTTTTAAAATCTTAAATCATACTTTGGTATTAATTTTTAAACCCGGTGACTTTAAACTGTCCTCTTTTCTTTCCCCCATGGTTTTCAGACCATAAAGCTTTTCGTTATTGATATAGGGCATATAAAGTGTAAGTGAAAATTAATGAAAAATTACCTTATGTAACCATAACATAGATCTTAACTTCACACAAAATCTGTAAATTATGACTGTTTTTTCCACTAAGTTGGACTCTGCAATTGTCACATTTAATGGTTGTGTGATACTAGTAACCAAAATGAAATAATCAAATCAAATTAATACTTATTTTTTTATCACAAAAAGCCGAGGAACTTATTTACTTCCTAGCTCAGTGGCCTAAACACATTGTCTAAAAATGTGGATATCATGTTGAACTTGCAGCCAAGTTTGTACAACTTAGATATCCTTTGTGTCCAACTTAGATTCCTTATTTTCCCTTGAGTATTTTCCTTCCGTTTTGACAGAATGGTCTTACTGAGTCAGAGTTAAGTAGTTTGTTAGGGAATGCTAGTTAAGTTAACACAAATAAACATAGATGATATATGTCTACCAAATGCTTGTTTTATTTCTCTGTGAGATATTGGATCTAACTGGGATCATAGACATATTACTTCAAACACACATAGTAGAGAAATGTTTTGCCTTATATAATGAACATTTAAGTTTGTGGTTATTTGCTTAATAATATTAAGGGAAATGACTGTAACAACTATATTTTTCTATATTGTGTGTTGAGTACTTCATAATATGCTCTTATTTAATACCCACAAATATGCAGTGGATAGTTAAAAGTCACAGATAAGAATCCTAATGTTCACTATCATAAAATATGTATTATACAAGTGAATCTATTACAGTGTCATCATTATTTTCTTGCTTTATTTTTGGAGAGGGGGTACAGTAGATTAAACCCAAGCCTTCAAAATGAGCCATATCCTCAGCCCTTTAAATTAAAAAAAAATTAAAAATTTTGAGACAAGGTTTCTATAAATTGCTTTGTTGTCCAGACTTTCCATCCTCCTGCCTCAGCCTCCCAGAGTGATGCAATTATAGGCATGTGGCCCCACACCCATTTCACCTGCTTTTAAGTAGAAATGCTCCATAACTTAAAAATCATATTTGAAGCACATATATTCTCATGAAATTAAAGTTGTTAAATTGTTTGCTTGCTCTCTCCTACCTTGAAGTAGTTTCTTTGCTATGCATTTTGGAGCAAACATCTAACATCTGTCTGTCAAATATCTGTGATCTGCTAATCAAATAAAATCATTGAGGACTTGTAGAAATAGTATTTAATGTCATGATTTTATTTGGCAAAAGAGACTTAGAAAAGCAATGACATATCAATTATTATTATTTTTTGGTGGGGGGTAGGTGAGACTTGTATCTTAGTAACAACAAGAGAATATTTAGATCAACTTAATTTTAGATGTTATCTTTTAAGCCCTTTCTGGGATGTGATTTATGCAGACACCGTGAGCACTATATAAACAATATGTTGTAGTGCTCCTTCTTTCCTTGTGCCCCCACTTCCCTTTCCATGCTAGTAAATCCTTTGAAGGTTTTATTATTCAGGGATGGGAAGATTGAAGTGAAAGCTACAGAATGATTTAACACTGTGGGAACTTAATCAATAAGAGTGTTGCCGGAGAGCTCCCAGGAAAGGGTGTTGTTTTCCATCCACATGATAATGAGGCCGAGTAGCAGCAACCTCTGGAGGAGGAGTGCTGGGGCAGCGATTCTTTGGTGGTGCTTTTGCTAGTTGCTAATTAATAGTTTTGAGGCCAGTGGGGCACCTTTTGGCCTTTCTGACATTTGCAAGCTTTTCTGTGGCTTGTCCCACATGTCTTTCCACCATCAGGGGTCACTCTCAACTGGATTGGAGTCTGACAAGTCTAATTGGCTCAAATCTATGCAGATTTAAACATCTAGCCCACATGCCAAAAATCTGATGTTTTCTCATGCTGCTTCTGAGTTCTTGGCATTATGGGATCGGTGCATGCCTGAATTATTATGTATCAGCTTATCCTTCTGTTAGCATGTTAAAGAGCAATTAGCTGGATGTAGTGTAAGAAACAGGGGGAAGAACTTCAATGCAGTTCAGTTGTAAATGCCTTTTATACTTAAAAAAAAACCTGTCAGACCATTGAGCATTACTGGTTGGAAAGCAGATTGAATAGTATAGTTAAAATTTTTTAAGAGAGTGAATAATTTCCCAAGAGTTGGTTAAAAAAAAAAAATCCTTGCTGGGCAAACATACAACGATGGTATAATGTAAATCATCCAAACATTCTTGATTTACTTACATTGTCCCACTTCCTTTCACCAAGTCTTACATTTCTCCTAAATTATCAACTTTAAAAAAAAAAATTTCAGATTCCTGATAACTGGTTAGGGGCCAACTCCCTATATGAATTTTCTTGTAGATTATATTTTGTTATCACTGCCAGTTTGTAAGATACTGAACTGATGGCAGAACTCTGAGCTACATGCACTGACAATCAACCCAAGTCTTTGAATAAGATAATAAATTCTCACTTTTCCTCAGAATAATTTATTTTAATTGACTATTAGGACATACACAGAATAATAAAATAGTTATACTGACATATTGTTTTATGGTTTGCAAAATATTTTGTCATGTCTAATTTTCATAATCATTATATGAAGACAGTAGAGTATGATAGGTTAATCTTTACATTTAAAAATATATATTTACAGAAAAATTAGATACCTTGCCCAATGTGCCTGTGGTACTGAGAATGAGAATTGGATTTTAATTTTAAGTTACTCTTTTACTATTTACATGTATGAAAATAATCTGTTTAACATATTATTTCATAAAAATTTATTTTGTCTGTGGACCACATACTAAGTTTTAAAAATATGTCGGTCTAGTCTTATATTATTCAAAGAGCTTATAAAAGATAGCAATAAAGTGATGAGTAAATTTCCCTATGTAAATTTAAAACTTTTTAAAATATTAAAATGTAAAAATTTTATACTTAAATAATTTAGCACTAAAACACCCCACATTTCATTCATTTTCCATTCTCTGAGAAGTCTGTATCATTTTTGACAATTCACCTCAAGACATCAACTTTGTCATACTACATGTGGAAAATATCAAATTAATCCCTAAAAGTTTTATTTCTTGTGAAATGTTAACAAGCATGTTTAATGCAAATAATAATTCAAAATATCAGTTCAGTGTTGTTCTTAGCTTTTGTATCAAACACTTGCAAAATCAGACAATATTTTTAATTTTTCCCCATTTACTATAAAATTTTCCCTGAAAATCCTTTAAATGTCTCAAAGTTGCTGAGGTCTTAAGCCAGTCTTTTTATCTCTTTACAATTTATTTATATTGTAGATGTAGTTTTGGAAAAATATTACAGGATAAAAATAAATGTGTACATGTGTGTATAAATGTGTACAATATGGTGGCCTCACCATAATTTATGGTCTTGGCTAGAATTGATTACATTGAGTATGGTGAACTACATTTTATTCTTGCTTTTGGTTTCTATTTATGTAGAAGATAGAACCATAAACTTGGACATTTAGAGATCAAACTAGTACAGAATTTAGATATCATTAGTTCATCTTCTCATTATGCATTATTTATTTGTTTTTTTCTTCCCAAAGCAAATAATTTGAGACTCATTCGTACATGAAGAAATAAAAGGACAACATTTTAATATGTTACTTATGGAAATATTTATTTTAACAGTGCCTGACATTTTCTGTTATGAAATGAATAAATGTTAATTTTAACAAATTCTATTTTTGGCCAATCAATTGTAATTAACAATTTCCTAGTATTATCATACCAGATAAAAATGAAGATACTTATGGCTTTTGAAAGACAAGAGAATTAACACTTTTTAATATACATTTTTCCTTAGGTTGAGTGACCAGAGGGCTCTCTTTGTTCCAGTTTATAAATCTTCTAGCATAGCTAATAGTACTGCTTCCTTTTAATCTCAAACCATGTGACTATAATAATTGAATGTATTCTTTCTGGTCTATTTGTCTAAACATTCTATAATAAAATTAAATCAGCAAGAGATTTGAGATTCTAGCTTGGATTTGCCATTAATTAATTGTGTGATTTTGGTCAAATTTTTTACTTCAGTATAAGTCAGATTTCTCAATTTACTATTATCAGATAAAAACATAATTATTTTAAGGTTGTATCAAATATTTTAAAATGTATAATGGTTTGACTTATGCAGATCTAGATTCAAGTCCTGCTCAGTACTTTTACTAAATATAACTTCTCCAGGCTGTGGATTTTTTATAATGGTTGTTTTGTTTTTCAGCTCAGAATAAATGGAAAAGAGCAACCAGTGCTCAGCCTGCAGTACAGTCTTGGTAAATGGTGGGCACTTGATAGATGTTAAATTTTCCTTCCCAGTTTTATAAAAATAGTTGGACACATGAGCTTAGAGTCATATAAATGTGGCTTATTCTTGTTATAACAAACAAATGATAAAATATTGTTTTATTTCATTTTGTTTATTTAAATCACTATGACTAAATCTTTTTTTATCATTAAGCTTCAGCAAGCATAAAGGATTCAAAATGACTTTATAGTAGATGTAGATCTTGTCACAGTCAAGAGGATTGATAGGAAAGATATAAGCTACTTATATCAAAAAAGGATACGGTTTTGATGGGCTTCAGTTCTAGAGGAAGGTACCAGAGTAGAAGTATTAGAAGTATTGCCAACTCTGTAAAACTTAAGGGGAAAGCAACCTAGGCAGAAGATCAGTTTAAAATGGATAAGAGTAGAGAGAAAGGGGATTTGAAGTCTAGATGTAATCTTTGGCTTTAACCAGGTCTAATTTTGAGTGAAGACTAATCTTGAATAGGGACTCTGGGTAGGGTGGGCCTATAGGAGATAGGACTGGGAGGAGTGATATGCAGAATTAGACATTTTAGCTTGGATTTCAAGTTTGAGTCTGTGGAATGTCCCAGGAGTTTGGTTGAAATCATTGGCAAATATGCTTTGTTATGAGTTAGAGAAGAAAATGTCGGTGAAATCAATCAAAAGTTGATTTCCTGGATGACTTTTTTGGGGGGTTAAATTCATTTTCCAATAATACCTTAACTCAGGGCTGGGGATTTAGCTCAGTGGTTTCACCTCCTGCCTCGCAAGCGCAAGGTCTGAGTTCAATCCCCACTACAAAACAAAACAAAAAAACCCCTTAACACAGAGTGCTAATTAGAAACATCAGATTTTTGTTTGTGGTAGGACAAAATGTATAGGTAATACAGAATTGTATAATACTGATGGGTAGGAGCTCCTTATAAAACAAGTTTTATTTAACAATGTATGCCAGAATTTAACTAAATAAAATAAATGGTTAAGCAATTATCAAAATATTTGCCATTTATTATCCACATAAAATTCTACTTGCTGAAGGATTTGCTTATAAATGTATCTAGAATGCCGATTTATTGTATGTTCAAAACTTTTCTTTTTGTTACTAAGTTAGAAGGATCAGTCTCTCAAGCCCACAATCAATTGTGAGTACATCCATAAAACTAACAGTGGATGTACATTTTGAAAATTGAAAGTCATTATGAAACAATGTAGGCCACTATAAATCATAGCTTAAAACAGTCATAATGGAAATCTTTTATCTATGTCTGCTCCACTAACATACAGTTATTCTGAAAACGAATAACTTTTTCTTGGAGATGGGGACCCAAATTCAATTTTATAGCTCATAGTCCCAGTAAATAGAAAAAGTCTGCCAAATAGGCCTTTATAAGTCTTAGTGATTTCATGTTTTTATCATATATATTGGGCTAAAAAAATAAGAAGTGAGGTTTTGATGTATTTTTACTTGGCCAATAAACTCTGCTTTGTCTATATGTGAAGTTTTGTTATTAATTTTTATATTTTTTCATATATGTACGTAACTAGCATTAATTATTTCAGTAAAAAATAAGAGTACTTAGGGGAAATATTTGCTCCTCAAATTGTAATTCAGTATCAACTATTTGAATAGATCATCAATCCTCATTTTTTACTCATTGAGCAGCAGAGCTACAAAAATTGACTCCCACCGTAGTGTTACTAGGAGAGAGTATAGTGCTTATTTTCTGGCCCTGGGCTTCACTTATGCTTCCTCATTCCAAAGGAGAAATTTACTAAATAAAGCACAATGTTCTGGGAAAAGAATAACCTGAAAGAATAATATGCTTTTTTTCAAACTAAGAATTGACTTCTTATGAAGAGGTTCCTGTCTGTTGATATTAGCTTTTAACATTATTTAGTAATCTTTACAGTTATTTTTTAACTATTTGAATTTTTATTAAATTTGTTGCATTAAAGCTAAATGAGATTTTCAGTTGTATACAAAAAACTGGCTAATTTAAAGTACAAAAGAATTTGTTGAAAGGATATTGAACATAATAAGTTATAAAAGTATATCGAAGTATATACAATCTGTAGAAAGACTTAGAGACCCAGGATTGTATGCTACACAAACAGGAGCACAGCCACTGTGATAGGGTGGTGCCTGGTGTTTGGCTTTGCTGAACATCTTGCCATCTTGTACCACATTAACCAAAGATTTAAATAATGAAAATTATGAAAATTTAAGGAATCATTTAATATGGTTATGAGCATCTGTTCATTGGAATTATTCAAGTGGTGATTAGGTAAGCATTTATTAGAAATAAGTTAAAGGGGATCCTTTGTTACATAGAGTTTGGACTAGATAATGTTTAAGCAGCTGTAAAATTGGATAACTTTATGTGTGGAGGTTCTAGCTGAACCACAGAAAAGGAATTGAGGGAAAAAATCTCTGATTTCACACAGCTTTACCACTAACGAGCTATGGGATATCTAATGTCACTAGGACTTACTTTACTCATTTACAAGTTGAAGATAAAATCTGGTTTTCTTTTTCTTGTGGAGATGTGGTGAAGATTCATCAATGTAAGGTACATGAAAGTCCCTTTAAAAATCAAGCCAGGTACAAATGATCCATATTACTAATAGTGGTAGTCTCTCCCAAACCTCACAGGAGGGCAAATACCTGAATGTACTGTATTAACTTGCACACTTTTTGTAAAGAAAGCCATTTGCTTTGGCCCCAAGAAAAGTAACAAACATCTGTATATGTAGAGTATGAACAAGAGTGCGTGGTGTCACTACTTGTGTATTAAAGTAATACATTTTCAAAATAATCATACTAAGGATTTAAATTTATTGAGTGCTTTCTATATAAATAGAAATTCTAATAAATTGTTTATATAAATTAACTCATTTAATCTTCCCAGAAATTGTATGGGATAGGTGCTGTTATTATCCCTTTTCATCTGTGTAGAGAATGAGACATTGAAACTTAAGTTTCTGAAGGTCACACAGCTATAAAGGGTCTGAGTCTGGTTTAGCATTCAGGCATTCTATCTTTAGAGAGTTCACTACCTTATGTAGGCCTTGATATTGAGACTTATCAACTTATGTTAATGATTTGGGCAAGCTCCTTGATAACACATTCAGATACTTATAACTTTTATAACTTTTACATTTATAGAAAAGTTGCAAAGAAAATATAGAGAAATTCCTATATACCCCTCATTTAGTTGCTTCTAATGTTAACACTTACATAATTATGGTTCACTTGAAAAACTAAGAGGTTAACTTTGGTATATTACTATAAATTACATACTTTATTCAGATTTATTTTGTTTTTCTTTTTACTATCATTTTTCTCTTCTAGGATCCCATCCAGGACATCACATTTCATTTTTTTCCATGCGTCTATACTCCTTTGCTTGGCAACAGTTTCTGTTTTTCTTTAGTAGATTAGGAAATATATATACATATGAATGATTTTTTGGTTGTAAAATACCACAGAGGTTTAAGTGCATTTCTCCTTTAATTGTATCAGGGATATTTGATATCAACATGCCTTATGACCTTATTATCAGTGATGTTAATCCAGATCACTTAAGTTATTGTTTTTTGACTTTCTCCACTATAAATTATTTTTCTTTCTCTATACTCTGCTCTTTGAAAATAAGTCACTAAATCTAGGCTAACTTTAAGTGAAGGGAGATTAAATTCGGGAGTATAATTGTACAAATGTCCTCAATTTATGATGGAGATAATCTCAGAAACCTGTTTTAAATTGAAAATTCACTTAATATCCTAAACTATAAAACACTGTAACTTGATAACACAATAGACTGTAGCATATTGGGCATTTACCCTTTGTAGCAGTTAGGTGGAATGTGAACCTGATTGGCTTTTGTATCTCTGGCTGATTGGTGGAGCACACTTGTGGTGTATCTAGATGGGTCATGAAGGCCTGACTTCTGGGTCTGTTTATTGTCCATGACCTCATCCTCTCTGGCATTATTCCTCTGCTTTGCTTCCCATCCACCATGAACTATCAGTTGTGCTCCAACATGCCCTTCCACCATGGTATTTTGCCTTGGAGCCAGCTGTCCACAGATTGAATCCCCTTAAAATGCAACCCAAATTAAACCCTTCCTCCTTTAAGTTATAGGTGTTGAGTACTGTGCCTAGCAACAGGAAAGTTGACTAATAAACCTTCCCGTTGGCGTGAATGACTGGCAGCTATGGCTTGCTTGCTGCTCCTGCTCAACATTGTAAGAGTGTGCTAATACATATTGCCAGCCCAGAGAAAAATTCAAAAGATGAAGTGTTTCTACATAATGCATATCAATTTTGTACCATCACAAAGCCAAAATATAAGTAAAACCATTGTAAACTGGGGAGAACTCTTTGTATTATTTCAAATTGTTCTGAAAGGAGTATTTGTCCCCCTCACTTTTCAGATTTTCCTATGTATTTTTTTAAAAAAATACATTTTCATTTTTACTTGACACATAGTAATTGTACATATTTATGGGTACAGTATGTATGACATTTCAACACATGTATATGTATATGTAATGATCAGATCAGGGTAACTGGCATGTCACTTCAGAAATTTATAATTTTGTTTTGTGTTCAGAACATTCAAAATAATCTCTATTAGCCATTTTTGAAATATTAGTTGTTGTAAACCACAATTATTTCACAATGAGTAGAACATTAGAAGTTATTTTTCTAATCAACTGTACTTTTTTACCTATTTACTATCCTTTCTCCATCCCTCCATCACTGACAAATTTTCAGACTCTAGCAAAATGTATTCTCTACTTCTTCTAGATGAGTTTTTTTTTTTTTACTCCTACATATAAGCAAGAACATATAGTATTTGTATTTTTGTGCCTGACTCATTTTACTTGACATAATATTCTCCAATGCTGTTGGAAATGACAAGATGTCATCCTTTTAGAGGCTAAATGTTATTCCATTGTATAGATGTAGCATATTTTCATTATTCATTCATTATTTGATGGAATTTAGATTGTTTCCCTATTTTGACTGATAGGAACAGTGCTGTAATGAGCACAAGTGTGCTCTTTGACACTGAGTTCAATTCCTTTAGATATATAATTAGTGGTGGAATTACTGGATCATATGGCAATTCTATTTCTAGGTTTTTTTTTTTTTTTGAGGAAACTTCATTTTTTTCCAAAGTAGCTGTATTAGTTTACATTCCCAGTAACAGTGTATGTGTTCCTTCTCCACATTCTTGACAACACTTGTTAGTTTTTTGTCTTTTGGTAATAGCCATTCTTATTAGGTTAAGATGATATATCATTGTAGTTTTCATTTGCATTTCCTGTATAATTAGTGTTGTTGAACATTTTTCATGTACTTCTTGGCTATTTGTACATCCTCTTTTGAGAAATTCAAGTCCTTTGTCCATTTTTAATTGTTTTTATGCTGCTGAGTTATTTGAGTTCCTTATATATTCTGGAAATTAGTCCCTTCTTGGATGAATAGGTGGTAAGTATTTTCTTCCCTCCTATGGGTTACTTTTGCACTCTGATTAGTATTATTATTTTTATTTTTTTGCTGCACAGAAGCTTTTCAGTGTGATGTAATATCACTTGGCAAATTTTGCTTTTGTTGCCTGTGCTTTTTTTTAAATTAAATTCTTTTATTGGTACATTGTAGGTATACAACACAATTACATTTCTCTTTTTTTGGTATTAAATTCTTTTATTGGTACATTGTAGGTATACAACACAATTACATTTCTCATTGGGAATTGTACCTTTA
>NW_004624810.1:7809388-7824115 GCF_000247695.1 Heterocephalus glaber | reverse complement strand
ACCAGGAGCAGTGGGACAATGGCTCAGAAGCCCCTACCTCTGGGCCGGGAACAGTGGGACTCAGTACCTTGGTCTGGTGGTCTGGTGTCCTCTGTGCCTTTGTAGTGTGGAACCAGGTGGCTGCCTGTCTGCAGCGGGGTGAGTTGGTGTCTTCTGTGTGACTCAGGACCTTGGCAGGGCATGCACAGACCGGCCTCTGTGCTGTGGGCTGATTCGGCATGTTCTGTGAGACTCAGGACCCCGGCAGGGCATGGGCAGACCTGCCTGTCTTCAGGGGGGTGATTCAGCATCTTCCGCGTGCCTCAGGACCTCGGTAGGGTGTGAACAGACCTTCCTCTATGCAGTGGGCTGATTGGGTGTATTCGGTGTGACTGGGGACCTCGGCAGGGCGTGGGCACACCAGCCTGTCTGCAGCGGGGTGACTCGGCATCCTCCGCGTGACTCAGGACCTCCAACTTCAATTCTTTTACATTTACTTATAGATGTCCTATGAGCCAGCAGGTGGTCTATTCTGGAGCATGACCCGTGTGCAGCCAAAAAGAATGTGTATCCTGATTTTGTGAGGTGGAACACTCTGTAAACATCTATTAAGTCCATTTGTTCAATAACTTGGTTCAGTTCTCGAATTTCCTTATTAATTTTTTATCTAGATGATCTATTTGTGATAGTGGGGTATTGAGGTCCCCCACTACAACTGTGTTACTGCTTATTTGGTTTTTGATGTCCATTAGTATTTATTTTGTATAGTTGTGGGCATTTGTATTTGGTGTATATATATTTATGATTGTCATGTCTTCTTGGATTGTTCCCTTCGCAAGGATGTAGTGACCATCTTTGTCTCTCTTAATGAGTTTTGGTTTGAAATCTACTTTGTCTGCAAATAAGATTGCTGTGTCTGGATTTTTCTGGGTTCCTGTAGCATGGAGAACTGTTTTCTATCCTTTTACTTTCAGTCTATGAATTTCCTTTTGAAAAGGAAATTTTTTAGGTGTTTTTCTTGTATACAGCATAGTGTTGGATTTTGCTTCTTAATCCATTCTGTCAGTCTATTTCTTTTGATTGGTGAATTGAAGCCATTAACATTGATAGTTATAATTGATAAATATTGACTCATCTTTGTTATGATATTTTACTGTTGTTGGCTCTTTTATTTCTTATTTTTTCCCTTTAGTGTCCTACCTTGCCTGGTGGCTTTCCTCTGTTGGCCCTCATGGAGTTGTGACCTTCATTTTCTTTTTCTATGATATTGTGTAGAATTGTTTGGAGTGCTGATTTGGTGTTCATGAAATTTCTCGGGTGTTCTTTGTCGTGGAAGTATCTAATTTCCCCATTTATTTTGAAAGTTAATTTTGCAAGATACAGCAGTCTAGGTTGGAGGTTATTTTCTTTTAGGGCTTGAAATACTTAACTCCAGGCTTTCCTTGACTTGAGGGTTTGTGTGGAGAAGTCTGGCGTGGTTCTGATGTACTTTCCTTTGTAGGTGATTTCTTTCTTTTCTCTAACTGCCTGTAGGATTTTGTTCTTCTGTTGGGTTTCTGGGATCTTGACTACTATGTGTCTGGGTGTAGATTTTTTTTGATCGTGGCTAGTTGGAGTTCTATATGCCTCACTTATCTGTATGTCCAATTCTCCACTTCTGTCTGGGAAGTTTTTTGCTATTACTTCTGTGAACAGATTTTTTATGTCAATTGTTCTTTCTCCTGTGTTGTCATGGACTCCTATCAGTTTTACGTTATTCTTCTTTGCATTATCTAGCAGGTGGTGGACTGATTTCTCATGGTCCCTTACTATTTTTAAGAAATCTGTGTTTTCTTGGTCCTTAACTGAAATCCTGTCTTCCGTATCAGATACTCTATCTTCATATTCCCTTAATCTACTGTGAATGCTTTCAATGGAGTTTTTAATCTGTTGGATATCTGTTGAATCTGTTGAATCTGTTTCATAGATTCCATTTCTTTCTTGTGTTGGCTGATCATGGTTTCCATTTCTTTCTTATGCTGGGCATTCATGACTTCCAGCAAATCTCTGAGCTCATCTAATTTTTTAAAATCTGTTTCTGTTCTAGAGTGTCTAATTATGTCTTTCACTCTGCTCACCATCTCTGTAGATATCTGGGAGAGTATCTGTGTTTTGAATTTTTCTAGAGCCTCATTCATTTTATTACTTACTGTACTATCAGTTCAGGGTGTCCAGGTGATTGGTTGTCAGACTTTTCTGCCTCATTTCCCCCAGAATTTGCCTTTTGTGGGGTGGAAGTCTGAGTTTGTGCCTTACTTAAATGTCTCCTCATTTTTGTTTTTGGTACTGTCCTTGGTTTAATTCCTGGGTTGGTACTTTGCCGTTGCTTATTGTAAGTATGTTTGTTGATGTATTTAGAACATTTATGGGATGATTGATTCTTGGAGATGTCTTCCAGATATAGCTGGTCTTTAGGTTTTGAGTCTCTAATGGCTTTGATGCTATCTCACTTTCCTTATACCAAGAAGGACACATTATTAGATCAATCACAGCACCTTAGCCCAAGTGATACAATCAGCAACACCAAAGCATCAAGTCCAGCTTAGAAAATGACAATTTGTGGTAGTTATTAATCTATCACCTTTAACTGAGAGAAGTAGAGCAAAATCAAGAACCATCCCTACACATATTTATAGTGAATAAATATAGCTTCAATATAGCAACTTTATCCTTCAGAATGGGGAGGTAGAAGGAGTTGGGTTGGGAATGATAGATAAGTAAGAAGGATACGGGAAGGTTAGAAGTGATGCCATAGGACACAGGTGAGAGAAGGAAAGAGAAGAAAAGAAAAATAAAGAAGAAATACAATTTAGGGCCAGAACAGGAACTCAAAGGGGAGAGGTAGAGAGAAAGAAAAGATAAAAGAAAGAAAAAAGAGAAAAATAAAAATTTGAAAAGAGTAAAAAAAAAGAAGAAAGAAATTAAAAATAAGAGAAAAAAGTAGTGGTAATTTTGAAAATAACAAATAAAAGATAAAACTGAAGGGACTCCTTCAGGGTATGTCTCTGCCATCACAATAAATAACATGGGGAGCAGTGTGCAGGCATAAGTCAATGAGTCTCAGTAAGCCACTTCCAGACCCATGAGATTCAGGCAGATTTTTGCCTGCAAGTCCCAAGTTGAGCTCCCTGTCCTCCTGCAGGGCTGAACTCTGCAAGGTTCTACTGCAGGTTCCAGGTGCCTTTCCCCTGAAGATAGTCCAGGTTCCAATGTGAGGTGATGATCCCTCCAACTTACCAAGTAGGGTGGTCTGGTGTGCCTTTATAGCAGAGATTCTCTTCACTTTTCCAATGGGCTTCAGCTTTCCTCAAAGAGCCTTGAGAGAGGCCCTCTCTCTGTTGTTCACTTCTGCAGCTCAGGACAATAGCCTTTATGTCCCCATGTGCCTCTGTAGTGTGAAACCGGGTAGCTGCACAGCCAGTTGGTCAGAGGCAGGGGTGGGCTCTGTTGTTGCAGGTGCCTGCACGGCCCTGTGGGCAGCTGGTGGGCATGCCTGGGGATCCTTACTAGCTCGTGGTCTCAAGTGAGCTTGGCCTGCTGGACGGAGCTGGGCTCAGTCAGCCTTGAGCGTTTTGCCCAAGTGGCTCTGCCCATGTGGCTCCTCTGGGCACTGGTGTGTGTGCTCAGAGGGTCCTTTCTTTGTCTCCCTTAATCAGTGTTGGTTTGTAATCCATTTTATCTGCAAATAAGATAGCTTCTCCTGCTTTTTTTCCCAGTTCCTTTCACATGGAGTATTGTTTTCCACCCTTTAACTTTCAGTCTATGAGTTTCTTTTTGAATTGTGTTTCTTGTATGCAGCATATTGTTGGATCTTGCTTGACACATTCTGCCAGTCTATTTCTTTTGACTGGTGAATTGAGACCACTAATATCCATGATTATAATTGATATGCATTGACTTATTCTTGTCATGGCCTTTTCCTGTTGTTGGATTCTCCACCTTTGTATTTAATTTCTTTTCTCGAGTGATGGATTCATTCTGTTGGCCTTCATGGGGTTGTGATCCTCATTATCTTTTTCTAGAATATTGTTTAAAATTTTTTGGAGTCCTGGTTTGATACTCACGAAGTTCTTCAAGTGCTCTTTGACATGAAATTATCTTATTTCTCCATCAATTTTGAAAGATAGTTTTGCTAGGTACATCAACCTGGGTTGGAGGTTATTTTCTTTTAGGACTTGAAATACTTCACTCCAGGCTTTCTCGACTTGAGGGTGTGTTGAAAAGTCTGCTGTGATTCTGATGGGCTTTCCTTTGTATGTGATTTGTTTCTTTTGTCTACTTGTAGAACTTTGTTCTGTTTGGTTTCTGAAATCTTAACTACTATATTCCTCTGTGTAGATTTTTTTGATCAGGGATAGTTAGGAGTCCTATATGCCTCACCTATCTGTGTGTCAAATTTGTTTTCCTGCTTGGAGTATTTTCTGCCATTACTTCTTTGAACAATTTTTTTTGTCATTTGCACTCTCTCCTCTTTTTTCATTGGCTCCAATCAGTCTTATGTTATTCTTCTGTACACCATCTAGCAGCTGCTAGATTGATTTCTCGTGGTCCCTTATTATTTTTAAGAATTTTTTTTTTCTGTTCACTAATTGTAATCCTGTCTTCTATATCTGAAAATCTGTCCTCACTTTGGCTCATTCTGCTGCGTACACTTTCAGTGGAGTTTTTAATCTCCTGGAAATCTGTTTCATCTATTTTATGGATTCCATTTGTTTCCTATGTTGGAATTCCATCGTGTTCCTTGCTCGTCTATTTTTTTTATCTGTGTCTCCTCTAGATTTATTAAGCATATCTTGCACTGTGGACACAATCTCTTTTGTTACCTGAGAAATTGTTTCTGATTTCATTTTTTCCAGCTCCTCTTTTGTTGGCAGTTCAGGGAGTCCAGGTGGTGCAATATCAGATTGTTCCATCTCATTACCCTTTTGGGGTTGCCTTAGGTGAGCTGAAAGTTTGGTTTTGAGTCCTGTTTACTTGTCTTCTCATTTCAACAGATGCAACTGGCTGTGCTTTCGTTGAGGTGACTCTTTGCTTCCCCAGTGGGCTTCAATTCTCACCAAGCCTCAGAGAGGCCTTCTCTCTGCTGTTCACCACTGCAGCAATTCAGGCGTGATGGGCTTCTGGACACCTGTGCTATGCTGTTTTCAGGGTGGGGTTCTGCCTGGAGCCTGCATGCACTTAGTGCTGGTATCTCGGCAGGCCTCTGACTGGGTCCTGCGTGCCTGTGCACCTGTTGTCTGGGAGGGCCTTTGGCTGGGGGCTGTGCACCTGAGTCACTGTGGTGTGATTGGGCTTCTGGCTGGGGCCTGTACCCACTTAGTGGTGGTTTCTGGGGGGGCCTCTGGCTGAGGCCCAAGCACCTGCTTCACTGTTTTCCAGGTGGGTCCCTGGAAGGGGTCTGTGCACCCTCACCACTGTTGTCTAGGTGGGCCTTTCACTGGGGTCTACATTTACTTACAGGTGGTGTCTAGATGGGCCTCTGGTTGGGACCTGTGCACCTGTGCAGCTATTTTCCAGCAGACCTTTAGCTGGGGCCTGTGTGCCCCTGGCACTGGTGTCTGGACAGGGCCTTGGCTGGGACCTGAGCACTTGTGTTGTCCAGGAGGCTTCAGGCCTTCGTGTAATCTTATTAATGTGTCATTGAAGTATGTTTGCAAGAAGTATATACAGGATTTTGGCATCTACATTTATTAATAATAGTAGCCTGTATTTTGTTTTTTGAATTTTTATCCAATTTTGTTATCCAAAAGATCCTGGCTTAGTAGAATGAATTTAGAAGCATTTCTTGCCTTTGTTTTTCATAGGATACTTTGAGGAACATTGGTTTTATTTCTTCTTTGAAGATTTGGCAAATTTCAGCAATAAATCTGTCCAGTCCAGGGCTTTTCTTTGTTGAGAAAATTTTTTTTTATTGTTTCAATTTCTTTCCTTTTTTATTGCTCTACTTAGGTTTTTTTACCATCCTCTTATTTCAATTTTTAAAAAAATTTTATTTTATTGGTACATTTTAGATTTACAATGTAATGACATTCATCATTGGAAATTTGTACCTTTACATAATCTCTCTTGGTCTTAGTTCAATTTTGATGCATTAAATGTAGAAATGTATTCATTTCTTCTAGATTTTCCAATTTATTTGAGTAGAAATTTTCGAAATAGTCTCTATGATCCTCTGAATTTCAGTTTTATTTATTGTAATAGCTCCTTTTTCGTCTTTAGTTTTATTCATTTGAACCTTTGTTGCTTTTGGTTAGTTTGGCTATTCATCAATCTTGCTATCTTTTAAAAAACCAAATTCTATGATTCATTGATTCTTTGTTTTTTAGTCTATTCCATTACATTCTGCTTGGATCTTTACTATTTATTTCCTCTGTTGGGTTTGGTTTCGGTTTTTCTTTGTTTTTGTAAGACTTTAAGGTGTACTATTAGGTTTGAAATTTCTGTTTTTCTAATATAATAACTCATCTATAAAATTTTTTCTTTAGACTGCTTTCATTGTCATAATAGATTTTGATATATTGTGTTTCAATTATAGTATTATTCTAGAAATTTAAAAATTTCTCCTGTTATTTTGTCAGTGACACACTGAATGTCTAATGATGTATTATCTAATCTCAAGTATTTGTGTAATTTATTATACTGTAGATTTCTACTTTCATTTCATTTTGATCAGATAGGATACATGAGATTAGTTCAATTTTTCTGATTTGTTGAGATTAGCAGTATGACCTAAAATATGGCCTGTTGTGGAGAAAGTTCCATGTGTTACTGAAAAAAAAATGCATATTCTGCTCTTCTTACTTGGAATGATTTGTCTGTTAAATCTATTTGATTTAATGTAGTTTAATTGTAATGTTTCTTTTTCTGGATGACCTAGTCATTTGCGAAGGTGAGATATGGAAATCATCTAGTCTGATTTATTATAATCCAGTGTGGAAAATATATCTAAAAGTGTACCTCAACTTAGTGCAACTGTCCTACATGTTTTATATATTCTTTGGCCTAGTAGTCTAGTTTTCAATCTTCCCAAATAATTAACTTTGTAAGCTCTTATAAGACAAAAAAGGGAATTGAAATGTGTTGTACACATGTACCAATTCCTTACAGTGAATGTAATTATTATGTACTGCAACCATGTACTAATAAAAGTCAAAAATAAAAATAAAAACCCTGCACTCTGAAAAATAAAATTGTATTGGGCTCTGTCTGTCCCCATTTGTTGAGTAGTGTTTGCTTTATGAAATAGGGTGTATTAGCCTTCAGTTCATATATATGTACAATTTTTATATCTTCTTGATGGGTTGTTTCCTCCACCAATATGTAATGACCATCTTTATCTCTTCTAGTTTTAATTCACAGTCTCTTTTGTTGGATCGAGTCTGTTTACTGCTCTTTGCTTTCATAGTCCAGTTGCTTCAGTACCATTTTGCGTCCTTTCCCCGTCAGTCTGTGTTTGTTGTTGAGGGTGAGGTTTGTTTCTTGCTAGGAATATATAGTTGCATCTTGTTTTAAAATTTAATCAGTTGGTCAGTGTCCTTTGATTTGAGAGGTAAGAGCATTTACTTTCAGTGTTGTTATTGAAAGGCATGTCATTTTGTTCTAATGTTTGATTCATTTCTGATCCTCATTTATTTATCTTCTCTACTAATAAAATTTATTCTTTTCTATGCTGTCTCCTGGTTATATTTCTGTTCTGTTTTTAGGATTCTTGTGTCTTCTGCAATGCTGGCTTAGTTATCGTGATTTATTATAGTTTATGCTTATTGTGGTAGGTCTTTATTTTTCCTTTGATTCTGAAAGACAGCTCTGGAGGATTTATCACAATCTATATTAGCTGTTATTTTCTTTCAGGGATTTAAATACATCATTCCGTGCTCTCCTGGCCCTTTTCATTTCTGTTAAGAATTCTGTTGTTATCATGATGGTTTTGACATTGTAAGTGTCATTGTTATTTGCACTATTACTAATGACATATAACGTGCAAAATTTTTCCATTTGCCTTCTTGTCATCTATATATCTTTTTTGTTCTGAATTTAATTTGGGTTAATTTTTTTCTACTTTTTCTTATTTTTTTTGAGACAGGGTCTCACTTTGTGATTCAGGCTGGCCTTGAACTATGTACCCTAGACTGACTTTGAATTTATGGCAATCCTCCTGCTGGAATTACAAACATGTGCCATCACACCCAGCTTAATTTTCTTATTGTTGAGCTTTAAGATTTCTTTATATTCATTATGTTTCTGAAAATTACTTTCTCCTGGTCTGTGCCTTGTCTTTTCAGTATATTTTGTAAATTCTTTAGAGCAGAGAGTTTTAATGTTAATGAGGTCTGGTTTATCAGTTCATTCTTGGGCGATGACTTTGCTGTTTTTTCTAAAATGTTATTGCCAAATCCTTAGTCATCTGTATTTTCTCATATGTCATCTTCCAGAGTTTTTATATTTCTATATTTTTTATTTAGTTCTATGATTAATCAGTGTTTTAGAAGGCATAAAGTCTGTATCTGCATTCTTTTTTTAATTTCAAAATCATGCTTCTTTGGTCATGATAAATTTATAATTAGTCTTGAAATCAGGTAAGCACTGTTCTTCAAATTTGTTCCTTTCTTTCAAATTATACTGGCTATTATGAATCTTTTGTTTCTCCATATAAACTTTAGGATCATTTTGCCAATATCTATAAAATAATTTGCCAATATTTTGACTTGGAGAGTTTGAAATCTATAGATCAATAAGGGAAAAACTGACATCTTGGCCAAATTGATACTTTCAATCTAATAAATATCTCTGCACTTATTTAGTTCTTCATTGATTTATCAGTTTTTCCTGCATATAAATCTTATACATATCTTGTACATATTTTGTTAGATTTATGTCAAAGTATTTAATTTTGGGATATGCTAATTTAAATAGCATTCTGTAGATTTCAAAGTCTACTTCTTCATTACTGATGTATTGGGAAGTGATTGATTTTTGTATCTTAACACTATCTTGCAACCTTGATTTTAGGAGAGATAGTTTAGTTCATTCTTTTGGATTTACTACATGCTTTGTAGTTCTCAGGGTACAAGTTTTCCATTTATTTTCTTTATTTTTGAGTATATTTGGATATATTTGTAAATGAAATTACTTTCTTAATTTTATTTTTTATTTCTTCACTGCTAGTGTATAGAAATACAATTGAATTTTTGAATATGAATTTTATATCCTCATGACAATACTTGAAGTTATTTGTTGAGAATTGTGTGTCTGTATGATCCTATTACCTATTGATAAAAAACAGTTTTACTTCTTCCTCAAGTTAGGTACTATTTCTATTTCTCTTGATCTCCCATTCTTATACTTTTTGCTTTATTGTACTGACTAGAACCTCAAGTAAAATGTTTAATGGCACTATTGAGTTTGGATATCTGCCTTCTTCCCAACCTTAGTGGGGAAGCATTCACTCTTGTATAATTAAATATGGTGTTAGCTATATGTGTTTTTGTAAGGTTAAAATACTGAGCCCTTTATTAGTAAGAAAAAATTCCTTCCTCCTTCTTCCATCTTTTCTTCCCTTTCTCTTTTGTCCCTCCCTCCCTTCTTTCCTTTCTTCTTCCCCTTCTTCCTTTATTCTCCTCTCCTCTCCTGTCCTCTTCTCTCCTCTTTCTTTCTTTTGATAGATAGTTTGGTTTTTATTGTTGAACTTGTTTGGCAGAGTACAGCACTGCCCTTACCACCATTGACCACCCCCTGGATGATAAGAAGAAACAGGCACCACAGAACTTACAAATAGTTCTTTCTTGCTACTTTGTTCCTTACAACATAAACCCAGTGTGTTCCATCTTCCAACATGAAGTACAAACTTCAATTCACAGATTTCGTCAGAAGTGAGAGACAGTCATAGTTGAAGGCACTTTAATCAAGGAAGAAACCACTCAAAGCTAGAGCTGTTCTTTCTCTGGTTACTCTAGTAAATCTAGACAGCACTCTGTTGAAGAATAAACAATGCTGGCAGTTGGGGTTCACACATTGACTAAGACATGTATAAGGATTTTCTTGGTCAAATTTCTTACTAGGGCTTTTAACAGGGTCAATGAACAGCTGACATAGTATGGACTGTTTTCTGTACACAGACTCCTTTTTCTTGAGCCACTCCATTACCTTGTTATTACCACACACATGCACAAAGTAGAAAGGGACCTCCAGGGCAAGGAAAGAGGCCAGTGCCAAAGACTGAACCAGTGTCTCCTGCAGGTATGGTCAAGATCCCCTCCTGCAGGCATATGACTGCCTCATTCACAAATCTTATAACCAGGTAGAATAGGGTGTCTGCATCAGAGGAGACCTTAGATTTTGCAGCCTGCCTCAGGCTCACCAAGCTATTGTCAATGAGTGAAATTGAACTCTTTTTCTTTGAATCCTCCTACTAGACATAAAAGCTGCTTTCAGACATGTGACCCAGGAAGCCCTTAGATACCATCTGTTTCACCTAAAAACCATTTCCCAAAGGCTTTACCACATGTTTTGTTACATCCATTCCCACTTCATATGCCAGGTTAGCAGCACTCACAAGAAAAACAAAGATTGTATCTAGGAATCTAGCTTCTTAGCATCAACCACTTCCTGGAGTACTTAACGTAACTACAGATATCATAGATACAAGACAAGTGGTAGGATAGAAGCCAGGTCTGTCCTTAACCACAAGACCTTCCCCTACTTGAGACTAATTGTTGCAGTTGACCATCCTTCGATATTTATTGTTATGATTATCTCAGCAGCTGTATCTTGTCCATGGGAGAGAAAAACTACATGCCAGTCACCTCATATATTTCTCTTATAGCAGCAGTGACATTGATTGGGAGAGCATATATGTCACTGGCAAAGATACATTGATCTGGGGTTAACACTTTTACTTCCTTTAGCACTCTGTGCTTGAGTCCAGGGTCTTCAAAAACAGCTGCAATCACCCCATGGGGCTTTGCAAACCCTAATAATCACATTGCCCAGTCAAGTAGTTTAAGATATAATAAGATGCAATCCCTGTCAAATAAGGTTAAGAGTTATCTTCTTTATTTTATCTTTCAATCTTTTGAACATTTGTTGCTGTACTTGACCCAGCCTGTCCTGTAGCTTTTATTAAAGTATACTTTACAGACCCTTGTTCATGAAGATTTGAGCAGTGCCAGCTCCCATTTGCCCTCCACCATGAATAACTATATGCCTAATATGCTTCTGTGGAGTTTCAAATTTGTTTTTCTTGCTCAGGACCTGACCATGATAATGTTCCATCAAGGCCTTTAATTCTTTGGTCATTACTAGCTGTCTAAATTTTTGAGATTCATCATCATAACCAGCTCTATTCCCTTACAAAGCTTCAGCCTTTACCACATAGTTTATTATAAGAGGGGCTGGATAAAGGCCTTTGTCCTGCCTCCACACTTTTTCTTCTACCTTTTTGTACATCTGTTGCCTGACAAATGGGATTGTCATGATATATAATGTCAATTATCACTATTTCCAACAATATCTTATCTTTCTTTGAGGACATGTTGTTGGCTAGTCCTTTGGCCAAAGTACCTGCATTTTCTTCTAGGTATTCATTTGCCCATTCCTCTAAAGGTTTGAATTCTGGTCCCACCATTAGTCAATCAGTCCCATTTTCTTTGTGGTACCTGCAGTAATGTTTCCACCAACATCATGTCACAAGCATAAGATTCAGTCATATTGGGCAGTCTTTGTGTGCCTCCTCCTGGTAAGATGTAAGCAAGACTTCAGAGCCACCTAATACTGTTTTCTGCCTTTGTGACTATTTTGTGTTGGCATGAAAATGGTAAGTTCTTGTCTTCTTCCCAAGCAGGTTCCACTGATGACAGGCCCAGCAAGTTGTGGATTTTCTATGTTTCTCAACAGTGCTCTGTCTTTCCTGTGATTATAACAGATCTTACAAATGGCTAACGTGTTGATATCAGCACTTGCAATGAAGCAGCTTAGCTTTTTTGAGATAAGCATGGTACTTCTGATTTGATCAGTCAGATTTAGTTCATTACTTCTACAGTTTCATTGTGATTGTTTTTATTCAGTGTACATATCTTTGAATTGAGTTAATTTGAGTAACTGCCGCATCCTTTTATACTGAATAGTTTATTACATGGGTTTAAATGAGCAAAGCAGAAAATTCTGTAGAGTTGTGAGAATCATATATAACTTGGGGAGGGGAGAATCCTGAAGGCAGTGAAGTGGCTGAGAGTGCAAATTGCCTGGAAAGCTACCACCTTTAGCCAGAGGATGTATGTGGAGATTTCTTCTCTTCTCTTTTTTCTGATTTGTTGAGTTTTGTTGTTTTTTTTGTGAGTGTTTATTTAATGGGTTTAATCATCTCAGAAATCTTTCTCTTCATCAGATGTTTGATCCCCTTGCAAAATTTTTGGGTTTTGAATTTGAACGTAGACTTTTACTCCATCAATTACATAATTTTCATGTTGCACTGCATACTGAAGTGCTTCTTCTGAAGAAAAGTAAATCCAACACATACCTTTATAAAAGCCAGTCTCTTTATCAAAAGGAACAATGCACTTTCGTATATGGCCAAACTGAGCAAAGTGTTTTCTCAGCTCATTGGCTGTTGCAGTCAAAGGAATTTTCCGGACAAAAGCAACCTGCCGAGTAAAATTCGTACGCAGCGCCAGGGTACCCCTCGCTAACGGAGGCTGCCATCTTTAGACTTGAGTTTTGTTTTTTAATGAATGGCTATTGGAATCTACCAAGTCTTCTTCTCCATCAATTAATATAGTTTTTGTACTATATTGTACTAATACTGTCCATTATTATAAGTGATTTTTGTAAGGTAAACCAACCTTGTTTTCCTAGTATAAATTCCAGTTGGTCATAAGTATAATACGAAAGAATCAAATATATAATGTTTCTTATAAAAAGTAGTATTTTATTAAGAATTTTTTGCTTCTAAACACTTATGAGGGCTTATAATTTTCTTCTCTTGTGATATCTTTGATTTTGGTTTCAGAGTAATACAATAGACTCAGCAGTATTTTTTTTCTTTCTGAAAGTTTGTGAAGAATCAGCCTTATTTGATCATTAAATATGTTAGAATTTTTTAGTGAAGCCATATTTTTATTTTTAAGTGGTCAAATCATAAAAATATTTGCTTGTATCTAAAGTTATGGTTCCACATTAGTTTCTGAATAAAATCCAAACACCTTGCCAAAGACTACAAGACTTGATGCAATAGAGAACATGTCTCCATGCAATCTCCCATTCTGCCATTTTCTTCTTGCATAGTATACTTTAACCATATTGACCTTTTTATATACTGGAAAACTCTAATTTTAAGGCATTTTCATTTGATGTTCTTTCTAGTTTGGTCTTTCTCATCAATTATATGTTAGTTCAAATGTCCCACAAAATTCATTCTACTCTATTCAGTCTTATTGCTGTCCTAATGGCTCTTAACCCTTCACTGCTCCATTTTTCCTAACACTGTCCATTATTTGAAATTCTTTTTTATTTATTTAGCATTTATTTTCTGTCATTTTTCCTTCAAACATAGGATCTACAAAGGCAGATACATTGCCTTTCCCACTTGTTGCTTTATCCCTTGACCTCAAACAGTTCCTGCAAGTTACTAAAACCTTAACCATTATTTATTTGTACAGTAAATGAATGAAACAACTTACTTCAGGATCTTGCCGACTTTTGGAAAGATAATTAGAAAGCATGATTGTTTCCGACAGTCCTTAACCAAAAACCTTAAAAATAGATAAAAATAACTTGATAGAAATCATTAGAGATTCATTTTTTTATTGCAGTCCTCCCTTTTTTTGACAGATAATAATTGTACATCTGTAGGAGGTATAGTATGATGTTTAAGTAAATGTATACATTATTATTACTATTATTATTATTATTTTTTTTTGGTACCGGGGATCGAACTCGGGTCCTTGTGCTTGTGCAGCAGGCGGTGAAACCACTGAGCTAAATCCCCGGCCCCAAATGTATACATTATTGATTTACTTGGGACATTTAGATTTTCTGTTCAAAGATTTACTCTTTTTGATAAGAATATTCAAATTTTTCTCTTCTAACAATTTTGAGTCACTCAATATGATATTGTTGACTATAATTACATATCTGTGTAATAGAACACAGAACATATTCCTTCTACTGGGCTGTGACTTTGTCCACATTTATCAATTTTCCCTACCCTTCCTCAACCCTTCTTGTCCTCTAGTAACCACTGTTCTCTTCTCTACTTCTATGAGCTCAGTTTTTTTAAACATCTATTTTTGTTGGCAAATATCATTTAGAAAAGTATGGTATTAGTGGTGTCACCACTGTATATGGTCATATTTGACATAAGAAATCATGGAATTGGTTGTGATCTTCAGGCTGGTTTCCTTCCTTCCTTTAACCCAGAATTACAGTGATTAAATTAATCCTTCCTTGTGTTCATTTTATAAATCTCAAGAGAACAGTATTCCATAACATTTCGGCATAACCTATAGTAACCTTAAACATCTTACACTTAAATTTTTTTCTCACATTCTTCAGTTGTTTAAAATAATAATTGATCTCTAATGGAAGATACAAGGCAATTCCCATCATCTTAATAAAAAGATCCCCTAAAGTTTGTGGCTTTCTAGGAATATAGATCAAATCATATAATATCCACATATAATATTTCAGCTAGAAATTTAGTTTTGTATTTATTTT
>NW_004624810.1:7785681-7797932 GCF_000247695.1 Heterocephalus glaber | reverse complement strand
AATTTTTAATTAAAATGTTAAGCGTGTTTCTGGACAGTAAGATTATGAATGACTTTTATTTCTCATTTTTACTCTGTAAAAATTTCTTCACTATATGTATTATTTTTATAATGTGGAAAAATGCACTTTAAAAAATGTGAAAACATACAAAGACCATGTTATGGTGTATTATGTTAAAAGTATTTGTCCAAATATTTATTGTCATTATATATTAGGAAAGTGATAAGTCAGATTCTTTGCAAAGTTACCAATTTATTATGTTTCTATTACCCCCAAATTGGGCTAAATTTTTCATAGTGCAATATTGAAGTGGTACTATGTCATATAAACATACTCTCTGAAGCATTTTAGTTGTAATAAATTTAAGTTTTCTGATAAGTGAATACTTTGTACTTGGTTATAGATGGAAGCTTGATTTTGCTTTGATCTTAAGTACTGATTTGTTATATATAGTTAGATGAAGGAGAGATGATAGGTTTCATGAACACATGTACTTAGGTAATCTTAATAAACACTGATTTCTAGGCTTTGTTTTGTTACTAATTAGCAGCATTTAAGAAGCAGTTATTGTGTGCCAGGTATTGTGTTAATAACATTTTAAGTACTTTATGTCATCTGATTTTCATAACAAACTCCTGTGTTAACTATTGTTCTTTCTATCTTACAGACAAGTAAGGCTTAGAAAGATAATGGTTTACTCAAAGTCACAGGATTAGTAAACTGCAGAGGGAGGATTTTAAAGAAGGTCTTTTACACTTAAAATCTATACTTTTCTAATTGTAACTTAGTAAATTGTTTGGCCATGTAGACAACTTACTTTCTAGGATTGAAATATTTTCTCAATGTAAATTGAAGGACTTGGATGAGATTGAAGGGAGACTCAAAGTTTTCTAATTAAAGAGTTACTTTTAATTTTTTCAAAATCATATGTTTGTATTTGGGGTCAGACAAAAGACACTGAATTCAAGCTGCTGAGAGTGGAAATAGCTTGGAAATGTTGTAGATACACATGCTTTTAAAATTGTTGATAGACAGGGATTATTGTATCTCAGATTTCTGACCTCTCCAAAGGACTAATGGACAGTCATAGTTTGTGACTGTAAAATGTAATTTTTTGTCAGTTAAAATGTAGTATTAGTTTTATAATTAAAAATGTGTAAGATCAGTTTTAAAGAAGAACTACATGTAGAATATAATAGTAATGTGGAGGATTTGTTATAGCTAGGTAAAGGCAGTCTGCTTATTTGTTACAAAAAGACCAGTAACATTTAAATGAAACAATTGTGAAAAAAGTAATGCAATAGAGGGAGAAATAATAGAGTCTCATGATGGGAGCATGGACTCTATATTTGAAAATATTTTGCTGAGAGCCCTAGTAACAGATGAAGTGAATGACCTCTAATTTCTGTGATTCCATAACACAGCACTCTGCAGGTACCTTCCTTATGACACTTCTGGATTTACATTTTATCACATAATGAACTGCTGAGTGATTTTGGTTGAAAGAGTTTCTCTATCATTGCATGAGTCATCTCATTATTGAATGGGACACCCCTATGTACTCTACAAAGCTCAAAACTGGAACTTCACTGTAATGATTTTCTAAGTTCATTTCATAATCAGTGATGCAATACTTCATATTCATATCCATAAATATGAAAGGTCATGTGAACTCCACACGTGACCAGTGTTGTGTGCCATTAAAATTATGCCATTTATTTTTATAAAATATAAAAAAATGGCCAGAATGATATAGAAACCATAGAGTGCAGATTTCCTTTTTATTAGTAGTCTTTTTTCTTCCACCTCATGCAACACCCAATTTAGGGCAAAGACAAAATGAAAATGTATCTTGAATATGCATCACAGGTTCCAAAAATGAAAAGAAATTGGATTTGGATAGCACTTACTCAATAGACAGATATGATACATGGTAAGAAGGTGCACTGTCTGCCCTGTGATAGATTAAACTACTTTATAGGAAAATTACTGTGAGCCAGTCACCACCACCACCGTGGCTAAATCTTTAATAAAATTCTCTTCCATATTCAGGAGTGAGGTATGAAGTACACAATAAGCAAAGTGAAGTAGAGTGCCATTTATCAAAAACTGGTCAGGTCTGTAATCTTCTGCTTTATCCTTTCTTTGTACTTTATTTGTCTTTACTGTTACAAGAAGGGATATTTAGCTAGAGTAGTTGGCATGAAGCCCTGATAAACCTCCTCCTTCTTTTCCTTCTTATTCCTTTTTGGCAGTCTTGTCAGTGTAATTTGTTTGTTCTCTCCTAGGTGGTCTTTTGCTTGTTTGGCATTCTTTTTTCTCTTCATTTTTTCTGCCTTTCTTTGAAATACTCATTTATGCCATCGGAAATGATACCAAAACTACAGGAAAATGCAGTAGAAATGTTAACAGCTACCATATAGGACCGTCCAGGATGCATTCTCTAAATACTGAATGTCTCTTGGCAAGATAACATTTTTAAAATGTTGTGGGTAGCCCCTGGGTGGCAGTGCACCGCAACTCCTGATACCAACGAAAGCATTTTCAGGGCCGGGGATTTTGCTTAGTGGTTTCGCTGCCTGCTGTGCAAGCACAAGGACCCGAGTTCGATCCTCGGTACTCCCCTCAAAAAAAAATATTTTCGGTATAAAGATTCATATATAAGTGCATGTGTATGTATGATACATATATGTATACATGTGAGGTGTTTATGTACATAAATATATATGTATATATGATATATGCATATTATAGGCTATAGATTTGTACTATATATGATAAGTACATATGATATGCACTGTATATATTTGTATGACATTTGTTATGTGATATACATGTGCATATATATATATATATGGACTACATATTTATACAGCTGCCTCCAAAGAACTGAAAAGTGATTTTGTCTCTGAAAGATATGAACTCTCAAATTAATTTATCCATGTTTCATAAGTACACTCATGATAACACCGCTAGAAAATGACTAGTACCTTTTAAAATCTTATCCTAAAAGTATCTGTCATGTGATAATGTCCAAATTATCTTTGAAAGACAATTCAGATATGAGAACAGATGTAGTAGAAGAACCTAGTGAGCAGTGAAAATATGGCTAGAGGTATTTTGTGCTCCTTAGTCTGTACACTACAAGTCTATATGACAGGCTTAGGGTAAATCTTTTTTAGTACCATTATAACCATGTTTTATTGTTTGAATAGCAGTTTTATAACAAAACATTTGTAGTCAGGCTCCCTTTGTACTTGACTGAAAGGGAACAATTGTGGAGAGTGATAAGCAACAAAGATAATGATAACTGCATTTATAAATGCATGCAAAATTTAAAAGGTGTGCTAAAGTAGACTAACTATAGTTCTGCACCTGAACCTGGAGCAGAGATAGACATGATTCTTGAGGTAGGGATGCTTTTTTATTTGGGGCCAGTTGACTCTGTGTGTGTGTGTGTGTGTGTGTGTATGTATGCATGTGTGTGTGTTTTCCTTTATAACTATTTCTTCCTTTCAATTAAGTGCACTTGATATGAAGCTGTAGAATTAGGAAAAGCAAACATAGAAATATTCAGATTGACTATTGTTATAATTTTCTCAGATTATGATAGAATGCAACTGAATTTCTGAATAAGCTATTCAATTCAAAGGTTTGTTCTAAACGCAAACTGTGATTATTGGCTATTATCTAGCATTGTCTATTTCTCTGTCTCCTGAGAATTCACCTCCAATAAAAAATTGATAATATTTTCAGCGAAGGAGAGGATAAACCAGGGAGGGAAAATATATCCAAAACATAATTTAGGAGACAGAAGTCATTTTGTCCACTTTGTACCAGTGATTTCCAGATATTTTTACAGTTTCTTGAATTTTTAAATTTCTAATATTCTGAAAATAAGTAAAACTGAAGCTTAAGTTTCAGTTTCATTATTTTGTTTTTTATTTTTAAATATTTTGTAGCATTAACATAATGGGTATAACTAATAAAAAGGTTGACATTCTGCAGTTGACTTGTGTGTACATAAAACTAAAACTATGCTATGTGGATTCAAATAGTATATTCTCTTTAAAAGGTGTCCACCAGGTCTCTGAAAATCAGCAATACATTCCCAAAGTATGTATTTTGTGTTCCTCAGCCCCTTCTTCTCTATAGCAAAGTTAACAGCTTTTATCACAAAGAGGAAACATCCATTTGTTTAAGTCCTGCCTTGTTTCAAAAAGAAATTAAGGTCAATTACAAAGACACAGAAAATAAATTTAAAACTAAAGAAGGGAAATGAAGCCAAGGGAACGCCAGAGGAAAAAGAAATGGCAGAATGTGAAGAGTAAGTAGGGAACCAAATTCTTTCAGTGAAGCTTTATGTACCAGTTAGATTTGGTCTGCAGCTTTAGTCCTCAGCTCTCTAGCAATGAACACAAAAATGGAAACAATTGTAAGTCATGGGGTCAGCATCAAGAGAATAAGCTGCTCCTTCAGGAGATAGGGAACTAATTCAGGTAACATAGGCTCATGGCAAGTGTATTTCTTCAGTCTTTACAGAGAGGACACTGTGCAATTCAGGAAACATTCCTTTCCTTTAAAAAGCATACACATTATTATAACAAGAATTAGTTGTATATTATACAGCATCTTGAAAAGACAAGTCAGAGATAAAAACAAATTGAAGGTTTTTCATCCATTTATGAGTGATCTGTTGAGTGCCTTTCTTTTCATGTGTCTAGCAATGGAACAGGTAGGAAAGCTATAGCACCTGCCCTCATCAAACTTATAATCTTCCTTTGAAAATGGACATCAACTAATTAGTTATGTATGTGATGAAAAGTCCTGCAGAAGAAGGTTAGGAGGAGAAGGTGAGGAGAAAATTAAAGTTAGGTCTGGTGGTCTAATCTCATCCATTATTAGATGTCATAAAAGCTTAAGAAATAGTGGGACTCCATAAAATTTAGTTTATTCTGTACAAATGACGTTTCTAGGAATGTAGTTTTTAATTTGTATGGATTAATAGTGGGCTCAAGATTCTGCTTCCTGTCAAGAGTCTGAAAAGTGTGCTGCTTTTTCTGTGTTGCCAGTTGAGATTAAAGCTACGTTTCATGGGTGAGTTCAACTGAGGCTAGCAAGACAATTGGAATTGAGAAAATTTCATTATTTAGTCATATTTTATTTGTTCAGAAAGAGAATTTTGTTTGCTTAGTTGTTTACTTATGAGTCTCTTCTGCCATGTGGTTAGTCTTTTCTTTAAGCTTTATTTTTGGAATATAACTCACATACTAACCTGTGTCTTTAGAATTTTAAAACATTTCCTGTCAACAGTGACAGTTAAAAATATGTTTCAAATAAAGGAATGGTTTAGAAGATAAAATTTTTACAAGGACACACATGAACTTATTTGGAAAATAGCATTTTATGACATTGAGTAATTTATTTTTCAATAAATAATATAATTTAAATGTAATTGCTCCTGTTGTGTTTCTATTTAATGTTATTAATAGTATTGGGCATAGTTACACTTTAAAATATGAAGATACAACGTTTCAAATAATCTGTCTTTTCAGTGCTGTGTGTCTCTAAGACTTGCCTCATTCATTTAGTTTTACAATCATTTTTCCAGATACATTTAGTTTTCTTTACATGGTTTATTTGTGCCCCTGTTAGAAGATTTTGTGGAAACGATAGAGAGGGATGAGAAAGTGTACAATAAAAGGATTTTTAATTTCATATTATATAAAGATAAAAAATTGTCCAGCAAGTTCTGGCTTTGTTATAAGCCAGAAAGGACATATAGTCATTGATAACTATATTTGGATAATGAGATCACATAACTTATAAGGAAGATAATTGCTGTTTAGAATGAGTTTCTTCACCAATGTGGAATGGATCTGACAGCTTCTCTAGAGAAATTCCCAACTCCAAGGATTGTGATTACCAGCCTGCTGTTGCTGCTTTTCCCATAACACAGACCCTATGCACATACTAAATATACTCACCCCCCATTTCTCCCTTTTTTTTTAAAGGAAGCTCTGTGTGTGAAAATAAAACTTATCTCCTAAACACTGACATATTAGAAAATAATTTCCTTATGTAAAGTGACTATTTTGGTGAAAAATGGAGATAGACTATAGATAATAGTTTCATCTCTTCTTTGGGTAGTACAAAAATATAATAACCTTTAAAAGATTCCTAAAAATGGGTCTTCAATTCTGCTTTCCATTTTTCCCTCAGGCCCACCCCATTCTCAGCTTTATGCTATGTGAGAAACACAAGACATATATTTCCTTTTCCTATCTCTCAAAGAAATACAGGGTATAGAAATAGTATTTTTCACATTTTTACAGACCAATTCAAGGAGAGTGAACTCATTTAGCTCTGCCTGCTCAAGAAATACCAATAATAATAATAACAATGTGTTTTCCCCCGGAACATTTTAGTTAATGCTTATTATTAAACTATGTCTCTCTTGGAGTTAAAAAATGTTGTTACAGACATACATCCAATTGTTTCTGGAAATCCCTTTAAACTGATTAGAGATGGACATGCAGAAAATTAAGACAAAATTGCAACTATTGTTGTCTAACATTACTTATTGCATGTAGCCACGATTACTTCTTCCTTCTTCATGGATCTTTGGCCTTTTATTTTATATGAAACTATTGTATACAGTGGATAAGTGGACTTTGCAATTACCTGAAGCTTGTATTAATTCTTAAAAACAAAAATGGATATATATGTATATGTATATTTCTTTCAACATTAGAGATTCTGGTTCAAACTCTTATTAGTTACATGATAAAACTAAATAGGTTTTCTTTTAGGTGATAGGTTCCTTTCAGGTACAAAACGGTGAGAGAAAAAGTTTTTTTTTTTTCATTTGGATCCTTTAATTTTCCTTTTACATTCCCTGGGAAATGCTTTTTTGAAAGTCAAATTCAACAGGGAACATCTTCTACTAGATTAGAAAAATACTGAAGTGTTAACCATACAGGTATACTGAAAAACAATGAACAACAGTTATATATAAAAAAGGTAAATTGAATAGGAATAAAAAGGATAAAGAAAAAATAGGAGACAGTGAAAAAAAGAGGAAATTGCTCTATACAATTAAAAAGCAAAAGCCTTATTCAGTATTGTTTTCAAAGCAAATACATTTCTTCATGAACATACTTTCAATTCTTCATAAAGGAGATAATGTTGACAACTTTGAAAGTCTTTTTTGTAAGGTAAGAAATGTTGCCCTACAAAATGGTATATACCAACTGTCTTGGTCTGTTTTCTGTTGCTTTAACAGAATACCTCAGTCTAGGTGATTTGTAAAGAAGAGAGCTTTCTTTTGTCTCACAGTTCTGGAGGCTAGCAGTCTGATATTTAGCAGTTATATCTGGCAAGGGCCTTGTTCTGCCTCATAAACAGCAGAAAAGAGGGAGGGCACTATAGGCTAATGCAGTACTGGGGTATGATGTGAGCGTCCAAGAGGCAGTGATGTGCAAGGTTTCATGGCTACGTGCTGTTTGATTTCCAGGAGGACCCTACATTTGCATCCTTACATAACATATTAAAAATTTTAATACAAATAGTTTTCAACATTAATTTGTCCACTGCATGCAATTCATTAGCAATACCAATTCTGGATAGGTGTCTGATGGGGACTGATAATGACAGTTAATGGCTGTGGTTCTCAAATAATCATAGTATTTAATGAAGATTATAGAGGTGTTTGTTTTCCTCTTAAGTTTGATGTTCAGGGAGATGTGATATGGGAGGATAGGTAAAAGCTTACTAATACACACTTTTTAAAATCTCAAGTATAGCATTTTTCAGGAGTTAAGTCCTAAAATTGCATTTTATTTTTTTTACCTATTTTAATTTCATAGAATTGTGGAGACGAAAATGCATATCTAACATAACCCAGGTCATTCCTTTTAAAAAACACATGAGAAAACTGAAGCCCAGAGATTTCTGCTGCTTGCATTAGGTCCACAGTCAGTTAATGACTGAGTGAAGATGAAAGTGCGAAGACCTGTGACTCAGTTAATTGTCCTCTGTACTTTGCTGCATGCATTTCATCCATTTACATTTTATCTAAAAATAAAATTATGCAATATTTCATGCATATGGCAAAGTATGAATAAAAGAGAAAAGAAGACAATACAAATAATAACCATGTACTTTACATCGGGGTCTTTAAAGCCATATTTTCAGACTTTTGTCTCTTCCTTTGAAAGAATGAGCAGACACAGTTAATCCTCCACCCCTTTTTACCTCGACCCTTCTATTCTCCTTTTATCTTGATACATATTGTTGTAACTTTTGTATTGAAAAAATTTAAATATATGGAAAGGTTTAAAAAACCAAACAGTAACTATCATGTAGCTACTGTCTAGGACCTCTTATTAATACTTTACTGTATTGCTCCTGCAGATATCTATCTAGTTATTTCTCCATCTCTCAGTTCATCTACTTTTTTGGATTCATTTCAAGTGAAAGTGCAGGCATCAATACACTTCCCATTTTTCCCTAAATGTGTCATGTACATGTCTTGAAATAGTATCCAATATTTGTTTATATTTTTCTTTGGTATTAAATTTATATAATTTATATAATTTTATATAAGAAAGTATATAATTCTTTCTTTTTTTTTTTGGCACAAGGAATGGACCCCAGGACCTTTGCACTGAGCTATATCCCCTGCTCTTTTAAAATTTTTAATATTGAGACAAACTCTTGCTAAGTCACTGAGTTGCCCAGCTGGGCTGGAACTCATGATAGCCCTGCCTCAGGCTCCTGAATACTGGGATTGCAAGCACACATTACCAGCCCTGACTTGAAGTGTAGAGCCCTTAAAAGTACTTTTATCAAGTTTTGACAATTCCCTCTACCTGTATAATCACTACCATGAGTATACATCATGTAGACTACCACCATCATTTCAGACAATTCTCTTGTGCTTGTCTGTCAATTCTTGTCCCAACCCACCTGGAAACACTCCTCTGATATTTTCCACCATAGTTTAGTTTTGCTTGCTTTAGAACTGAATGTGAATTGGAACAAACAGTATATCCTGTGTTTTATAAAGTTTCTCCTTACTTTACATGTTTTTGAGATGATGAATCCATATTATTGAATGTATCAGTATTTAGTTACTTTTAATTGCCAAGTAGCTTCCATTGTATGGGCGAATCATGGTTTGTTTATCCACTTCCCTGTTGACAGAATGTAGGCTTTTAAATTTTTGTCTATTATAAATAAAGCTGCTATGAGAGCCACTCTGTCTTTGTTATACTTACTATGTGGAGGGTAATTTCTTTTTTCGGTAATTTAAATTATTTTGGGTTTTATATATTATTAGTGTGTGTTTGCAGTGCATCATAGTTACTTTGGGTTTAGGGGAATTGGTATATAATATAGCATATCTTGATCATTTTCCTCCCCTTTATCCTCCCTTTGTACCTTCCCCCCAATCCTCTTGCTCTGATTCTCTTTCCCATCACCGTTTTGCTTTGTACTATCTCTTCTTTATTCAATATTTATTTATTTATGTTTTAAGTTTCTCCTATAAAAGAAACCATGCAATATTTAACTTTCTGTGTCTGACTTATTTCAGTCAACATTATGGTCTCAGGTTCCATCCATTTTCCTGCAAATGACATGATTTCATCCTTCTTTATGACTGAGTAGCATTTCATTGTGTATATATGCCACATTTTCTTTATTCCTTTGTCTATTGATGGGCATCTAGGCTATTTCTGGAGTTTAGCTATTATGAATTGTGCTGCTATAAATGTTTTTATACTTAAAATACATCTCACATCAACAGCATAAAGAAGGGTCTTCCATTTTTAAATCTCTCCAACAACCTTTTTTTCTGTTTTTGTTTTCGTACTGGAGATTGAATCTGGTGCATTTACACTGACCTATGTACATAGCATATTTTTATTTTTCACTTTGAGCCAGGATCTCAACTAAATTGCTAAGTTGTCCAGGCTGGGCTCCAATTTGTGATTTTCCTGCCTCATTGTCCCAGAATGTTGGAATTACGGGTGTGTGCCACCATGTTGAGTTACAACCTATACTTTTATATTAGAAGTATTAATCTACTTGTATTTAGTTTGTTGATATATTTAGAATTAGATCTACCATTTAAAATTTTTGTCTTCTTTTTCTCCCCTCTTTTATTCATCTGTTCATCTTTTGGATTAATATATATTTTATACATAATTTTAGTATATATTTAATATATAATTGCGTATTATATATAACATAAAATATATTACATATGATATATATTATTTATATATAGAAATAATATATATTTCCTTTGGATTATAAATGTTTTATAAATGTTCAGGATTCCTTTTTATACATTAGCATTTTACCACCCTTTTGTATTACATTTTTTAGTGCTTACTCTAGGGGTTTCAATATGTACCTTAATTTTGCAGTTTAGTGTTAATATTGAGTTACGTTAAACAAAATGTTGAAAAACTTGTAACTCTATAGTTTAACACTCCCCACTTTCTATTGTTCTGTAATTGCTATGTGTAATGCCTCTGCATACATTATAAATTCTATAGTTTAAACATGATCTTAAATTGTGTGTTTAAAGATATTAAAATAAAAGATATTTACTCAGCTGTTCATCATTTCCAACACTCTTCATACCTTCCTAAAGATTCATGTTTCTATCTGGTATTTTCTTTCAGCCTAAACAGCTTCCTTTAGCATTTCTTGTAGTGTACAATATTGGGCTATAAATAATCTTTAGTTTTCTTTTACCTGGTTATATTTTTGAAGAATATTTTCTGGATGTACAAGTTAAGATTGAGAGTTATTTGTTATTTTTATCTTTATTCACTTTATAGATGTACCACTTTCTTTTTCTGTGTATTTCTGATGAAAAGTCAGCAGTTATTTCAATCTTTAGTCCCATGTATTAAGATGTAATGTGTTTTGCTGTTTTCAGATTTGTATCATTTTTCTTTTAATGTTATTTTATTTCTTTATTTTCAGTTTATTTTTAATTGTTACACAGAAACAAGATAGTACATATTAAGGAGGTACCTTGTAATGTTTCAGTGCATGTGTACATGGTGTAATGTTTAAATACAGTTAAGCATATCTATCTCCTTAAAGACTATTTGCATGAAGTTCACTCCTCAATATCACAAAAATATCTTTTTCTTCATGCTAAAAACTTTTAAGATCTTCTACATTTTGAAGGGTATAGTATATTATTGTTATCTATCATCACATGTATCTTAGTACACAATGAGCAACTTTGTTCCATCCTCTTCCTTAGCCTCTGGTTACCACTATTCTACTCCAAATTTCTGTGATATCAGCCTTTTAAGATTCCACACATGAGTGAGAAAATGCAGTATTTGCCTTTCTGTGGCCGGATTATTTCACATAATATAATTGTTTCCAGTTCCATCCATAATGCTGTAAATGACCAGATTTCATTCTTTTTAATGGTATAGTATTCCATTATGTTTACCATATTTTCTTTACCAACTCATGATGGACTGTTGATATTTCTGTCTCTAGGCTATTGTGAATTATGGTGAAATGCTTTTGATTTAAAGCTTATTTCACCTAAGTATGGCTACTTATTCTTTCTTTTGGAATTTACTTGCATAGTATTTTATTCTATGCTTTTATTTTCAGTCTATATATGAAGTTGCAGGTGAAGCAGGTTTCTTGTAAGCAATATAAGGTTTCTTGTAAGCAGCATATAGCTGGCTTTATTTTATTTATTTATTTATTTTGGTACTGGGGATTGAACTCAGGACCTTGCGCTTGTGAGGCAGGTGGCAGAACCACCGAGCTAAATCCGCTACCCTTTATTGTATTTATTACTCAGTCACTAAATCTTTTAATTAGAAATTTAATCCATTTACATTCAAGGTAATTATTAATTTGTAATTCTGTTTCTACAGTCATAAATTGTTTTCTAGTTGTATCATAGTTTCTTTTTTTAAATTAATTTTATTGGTATATTTTAGGGATACAATATAATGACATTCATCATTAGAAATTTGCACCTTTACATAATTTCTCTTGGTTCTTATTTTTTTCCCATTCCCTGCCCTCCCTTCAACCCTTCCATCTCTCCCTATTTACAAAGACGTTGTTTCCATTTTTTCATTTTCTCATATTAAATCCATTCCCTTCTTTCCTTTCCCCTACCCCTCCCACTTCCCCTTTGCCCCTTTTCTTACTATTTCACATTATCTATTATACCTTTTAGTCCTTAT
>NW_004624810.1:7766144-7783866 GCF_000247695.1 Heterocephalus glaber | reverse complement strand
AGTGGACATCCTTGTCTTGTTCCTGGTTTTAGTGTGAAGGTTTTCAGTTTTTGACCATTTAATATGATATTGGCTGTTGTTTTTTCATAGATGACTTTTATCAGATTAATGTAGAGACCGTCTTTTCCAACTTTGGTAGAGTTTTTATAATAAATGTGTGTAGAATTTTGTCAAATGCTTTTTCTTCATCTATTGAGATTATCATATGGTTTTTGTCCTTGGCTCTGTTGAGATAGTGTATTATATTTGCGTATTATATTTGTATTGACTTGTGTGTGTTGAGCCTTCCCTGCATGCCTGGGATGAATCCACTTGGTCAGGGTGTATGATCGTCTTGATGATCTTCTTCATTCCATTTGTCAGTATCATATTAAAGATTTTTGCATCTATGTTAATTAGTGAGATTGGCCTATATTTTTCTTTTTTTAAATTGTCTTTCTCTGCTTTGGGAATCAAGGAGATGCTTGGTTCCAGGAATGAATTTGGGAGTATTGCTTCCCTTTCAATTTCATTGAAGAGTTTAAACAGTAGTTGCAGTAGTTCCTCTTGAAATGTCATGTACAATTCAGCCATGAAGCCATCAGGACCTGGGCTTTTCTTAGTTGGTAAGTTTTTAATTACATTTTCAATTTCATTGATTGGTATTGGGTTGTTTAGAATTTTTAGGTCTTTTTCATTCAACTTTGGTAATTCATACACATCTAGGAATCTGTCCATTTCTTCCTTGTTTTCCATTTTACTGGCATATAGGTTCTCGAAATAGATATTGATGATCCTCTGGATTTCTGCTGGGTTCATTGTAAATTTCATCCTTTTCACTCCTAATTGCATGGATTTGTGCCTTTTCTTTCCTTTTTTTGATAAGCTTGGCTAAGAATTTGTCAATTTGGTTTATTCTTTCAAAGAGCCAACTCTTGGCCTCATTGATTTTTTGTATTGTTCTCTTAATCACCATTGCATTAATTTCTCTTCTGATCTTTATAATTTCCTCCCTTGTATGAGCTATGGGTTTGTCCTCTCTTCTTTTCTTAGAAGCTTGAGGTTTAGCATGAGGTTGTTTAATTGGGCTCGCTCTGTTTTCCTAAGATGAGTATTCACTGTTATGAATTTCCCTTGTAAGACTGCTTTCATTGTGTCCCATAGATTCTGATATGCTTTATTGTCATTGTCATTTAATTGAAGGAACTGCCTGATTTCTTCTTTAATTTCCTCTGTGACCCATTGGTTATTCGGAAGTGTGTTGTTCACTTTCCGTGTGTTTCTGAAATTTTTGCTGTTTCTTTTGCTATTGATCTACAATTTTATTACACTATGGTCTGATAATATACAGGGGATAACTTCAATTCCTTTGCACTTACTTAAACATGTTCTATGAGTGAGTATGTTGTCTATTTTGCGTAACAACCCGTGTGTAGTTGAAAAGAATGTGTATTCTGATTTTGTGGGGTGGAATACTCTGTAAACATCTGTTAAGCTCATTTGTTCAAGAGTTTGATTGAGTTCTAGTATTTCATTGCTTATCTTTTGTCCACTTGATCTATTTGTGACAGTGGGGTTTTGAGGTCCCCCATTACTCTTGTATTAGTGCTTATTTGATTTTTCATGTCTGTTAGTATTTGTTTTATGTAGTTGTGCACACTGGTGTTTGGTGCATACATATTTATGATTGTCATCTCTTCCTCTTGGATCATTCCCTTTACAAGGATGTAGTATCCTTCTTTGTCTCTCTTAATCAGTGTTGGTTTGAAATCCACTTGATCTTCAAGGAGGATAGCTACTCCTGGCTTTTTTTTGGATTCATGTCACATGAAGTATTGTTTTCCACTCTTTAACTTTCAGTCTATGAGTTTCTTTTTGAATTAAGTGTTTTTCTTGTATGCAGCATATTATTGGATCTTGCTTCTTGATACATTCTGCCAGTGTATTTCTTTTGATTGGTGAATTGAGACTGTTAACATTGAGAGTTATAACTGATATGTATTGACTTATCATTGTCATGTCTTTTTCTTTCTGTTGGATCCTCCCCCTTTGCATTTAATTTCTTGTCACACCAAATGAATTCATTCTGCTGGGCTTCCTGGGGTTACAATCCTTATCTTTTCCTAGGATATTGTCTAAAATTTTGTGGAGTGCTGGTTTGGTATTCATGAAGTCCCTCAGGTGCTCTTTGTCATGAAAGTATGTTATTTCTCCCTCAATTTTGTAAGATAGTTTTGCAGGGTACATCAGTCTGGGTTGGAGGCTGTTTTCCTTTGGGGCTCAAAATACATCACTCCAAGCTCTTCTTGCCTTGAGGGTTTGCATTGAGAAGTCTGCTGTGATTTTGATGGGCTTTCCTTTGTATGTGATTTGTTTCTTTTCTTTAACTGCTTCCAGAATTTTCTTCTTCTGTTGGATTTCTGGAATCTTAACAATTATATGCCGATGTGTAGATTTTTTTTGATCATGGCTAGTTGGAGTCCTATATGCCTCACTTATCTGTTTGTCAAGTTCTTTTCCCCTTCTTGCGAAGTTTTCTCCCATCACTTCTGTGAACAGGTTTTTTTTTATATCATCTGCACTCTCTCCTGTTTCTTCATTGACTCTAATCAGTCTTATGTTATTCCTCTTTGCATCATCTAGCAGCTGCTGGATTGATTTTTCGTGGCCCCTTACTATTTTAAAGAAAATTTTCTTTTCCTGGTTACTAGTTGCAATCCTGTCTTCTATATCTGAAATTCTGTCCTCACATTGGCTCATTCTACTGTGTAAACTTTCAATGGAGTTTTTAATCTCCTGGAAATCTGTTTGCATCTGTTTCATGGATTCCATTTGTTTCCTATGTTGGGATTCCATCATCTTCCTCAGCTCCTCTACGTTTTTATTTGTGTCCTCTCTAGACTTATTAATCATGTCTTGCACTGTGTTCACACTCTCTGCTCTTATCTGAGAAATTATTTCTGTTTTCAGTTTTTCAGTTCCTCTTCTGCTGCCAGTTCAGGGAGTCCAGGTGGTGGAGTATCAGATTATTCCATCTCATTTCCCTTTAGGCTTGCTTTAAGTTATCTGGGAGTTTGGTTTTGAGACTTGTTTACATGTCTTCTCATTTCAGCGGTGGCGGGGGGCGGGGGTCGGGGAGCACGGGGGAGTGTGATGCTGGTGCCCTCGCAGTTCAAGTCCTCAGCTCTGGGGCAGTGGTATGGTGGCCTGGAAGGTTCACCTCCTCTCCATTGGGGGCAGCTCTGGTCCTTGGCACTGGGGGCAGTCATAGTTTCTTTCTTTCTTTTTCTCTCAGATTCTTCCTTTGGGTTTAAGTGATTTACTCTAGTATTTTTTTTTTTTTTTGGTACCTGGGATCGAACTCAGGTCCTTGTGCTTGCGAGGCAGGCACTGGAACCACTGAGCTAAATCCCCAGCCTGACTTACTCTAGTATTTTGATTGCTCATTAATTACTTTTTGGTTGGCCTATTATAGATTTTTATTTTGTGGTTACCATGATGCTTATAAAACATCTTTTGATTATAACAGGCTATCAAAATGATAGCTACCTAACATGATTGTAAAGACAAGAACAGAAACAAGCAAACTCAACAATGAGAGAAAACACACTACTAAAATATTTTTCACTTGCATTTCATTCCTTCCCATGTTTTGAAATTTCAGTGTCCCATTTTACACTCTTATATATTATATTCCCTACCTCTTGACATATTAATGTGGCTATTATTATTTTTAATTTTTTAGGCTTCATACTAAAGAAATGAATGGTTATGAATCATACTTAGAATATTAGAGCATTCTGAATTGGCTTGTATAATTACTGTTACCACTGAGTTTTATGCCTTCACATGTTTCTTCTTACTCATTAATGTCTCTTTCTTTCAGTATGAAGAATTTCTTTTTGTGGTTCTTATTGGACATTCCTGGTGGAGATATATTCTCTTAGCTTTTGCTTGTCTGGGAAATTATCTTCTTCATTTCTAAAAGTTAGCTTTTCTGGGTAAAATATTCTCTTCAGTTGACAGTTTTTTCTTCAGTAAATCTCATGCTACTCTCTTCTGAACTAATTTTTCTGCACATGTCTGCCCTCAGATAAATGTGGATACCATTATATATTATTTAGGTAATTTCTTTTGCTATCTTGAGAATCTTCTCTTTATCTTTCATTTTTGAGAACTTGGTTATAAGATATCTTCAGTAGTCTCTGTTGAGTTAAAGCTGACTGGCGATCTTTGACATTCCTGGAACTGAGATATTGTATACTTCTCTAAGCTCAGGAAGTTTTCTGTTATTATTTACTTGAATGTTTTCTATACTTTTGCTGTCTCAAGTTCTTTCTGACCCCGCATATGAATATTTGGTCTTTAATATTGTCCCCAAATCCCTGTATACTTTCTTTATTTCTATTTTTCCTCTTCTATATATTTTTAACAGCCTGTCTTTGAGCCCACTAATTCTGCTATTTGATCTATCCTGCTGTTGATTCTTCCAGTTGAATTTTAAGTTTTAGAGTTTTTCAGCTCAAAGATTTAATTTTTTAATTGCTTCTGTCTTTTAAATTTCTCTGTGAGAATATTGAAATGTTTTGCTGTGTCTTCTTCATTATCATTGAATTTCTTTTAAAAAATGATTTTAAAATTCTTTATCTAGTATTTCTCCCATACTTATTGCTTTCAGTTCAGTTTCTGGCCCCTTACTGTGACTATTAGTTGGGGTCATGATTACTTGAAAACCTGAGAGTTCCTGATGTTTGTTGGTATTTTAGCTTTTCCTGGGCATTGAAGGATAAAGTATTTTTTTAGTATTCTTGGTCTGGCTTTATTGTGCCTATTTTCCCAGAAATTCTAAGCATCTCTCTTATTTTCTCCAGTCTTCAAACACTGTATCACTCCTCTGTCCGTGTTGGTTAGAAATCTTCTGTTAGTGTGTTTTTACCATTTCAGTCTGAGAGGGCAATCCAAACATAAGATTGCCCCTAATACTTTGTGAATATATTTTGCAGAATGAACTAGGAGGGCACCTAGAGAGAGAATAGCTTGTTCTCACAAAGCATCTCCCTGGAACCAAGGTAGGCCTAGATGCTTCATTCAAAGAAACTGACCTGTGGTCAGGAATTCTGCCCATCTCTGAACAGAGTCACAATGAATGGATCAATCACAGGCTCCCATGTCATGCCTCTGGCTAACACCATCACTAAGCTGAGTAGCATTTTGAGCTTACAGTTTATTAAAACTAGTACAACATTGAAATAGAACCAAGGCCCATACTCCTTTGTTGAGGTGGAGTCATGATCAAAGACTGCTGACAACAGGTAGTGGTAGCTGGAAAAGAAGATCAATAGACTTGGTCTGCATGTTTTCTCCAGGACCCAGGACTATTACAGAGATTTTGTCTGCAGGCAGGGTGGTGGGGACTGTGAAGATCTCCCCAAAAGTAGGATTCAGCAACTCAGGACTGTTTCAGTGCTTATATTTTGTCCTACTCCAAGGGAATGGGATCTGTGCTTGGGATCATATTAGTGAAGGCAGCCCTTAGTCACCTAGGCTATGATCCCTGAGCATCACATCAGTAAGGACCTGCACAGTTTTAAGAGTTCATTTAGGCTCATATCATAGGTGTTAGTGATATAGGTCAAAACACAAGTCTGCCCCACTAGGGCATAGGTCTTTGTCAGATGCTAGGGAAATTCTAAAGCCCTGTCTGTGAGCATTATCCTTATGATAACTGTGCTGACCAAGTGTGGGCAGAAGACAGTGGAGACAATCCCTTGACCATCAAGGCTGATGCTTAGTTGGGTCACCTGAGTCTCACAGCTATAGCAAGTTGCACAGTCTCGGGAGGGTGGGTATGACTTATGTTATTTTAATTTTTAAAAATTATACATTGAGAAATTATAGTTATATATATTTATGGGGTACAGAGTTATATGATGATTTATATAATACAATATGGAATATTAATGATTTAAAGAGACATCACAAAAGAACAAAAATATGAATGCCTAATAAGAACATGAGAGATACTGAAAATAAGTAGACATTAATGAAATGCAAATTAAATCCAAGGGTGAAATCATTACACATTTAATAGAATAACTGTAATGCAAGACTGAAAAAGTCTTGGTTAGTGAAGATGTGGAGCAATTTGGACCCTGATACATTGTGGGTGGGAATGAAAAATACTTCGGCAGTTTCTTAAAAAGTTAAAAATACCTTGACTATATGACCTAGCAATTTTATTTCTACAAATCTCAAGAGGAATGAAAACTTATTCACACAAACACTTCATGTGAATGTTGATGGCAGTGTTCATAAAGAGCTCACACTGAAATAACTCAAATGTCTGTCAGTTGGTGAATGCACGAACAAAGTGTGGCACATCCATATGTTGATATACATTTCAAAAAGGAAAAGGGATGGGTTACCTGCAAATGCAAGCACACAATGAACCTCAGATATATTTCACTAAATCAAAGTAGCCAGATAAAAAAGACTACATATTGTATAATTTTGTTTTTTATGAAATTTCAAATGTAAATAAAGATAAACCAGATAATGCTTGCCTGCTGGCTAGTGGTAGGAAAGGGGATTGATTGCAAATAGGCATGAGGGAATTTTTAGGGTGATTAAAATGTTCTAAAATTGTATATTGGTGATAATTGCACAGTGTATAAATTAACTAAAAAATATTGAACTATGCATATGTAATGTGAATTTTAAGATATGTAAATTATACCTCAATCAAACAAAATAAGATAGGTACTCATCAGAGTAGCTAAATTAAAAAGACTGACCCTACCAAATATTGGTGAAAGCATGGAGCAGCTTTACATCTAGTTCATATCTGAGAGGGCAAGATGGTACAAGGAGTACAGAAAATAGTTTTGCAGTTTCATTTAAAATTAAACATTAGCTTAAATGATTAAGATATTCTGTATATCTATACTAATTACCCAAGATGAATGCAATTATTATGCATCAAAAACAACTACTAATAAAATCATCAAAAAAGAAGATATACTTACATGTGATCCAAAAATTCCTCTGCTAAGTACTTACCAGAGAGATATGAAAATATGTTTACAAAGAGATTTATACTCAGATGCTCATAGCTGCTTTATTTATACTATTAGCCAAAAACTTCAACTCATACATGCATGAATAAAACAAATTGTATTCTCTCCATATAATAGAATGCTTCTTATCAACTAAAGGAATGAACTATTTATCTTTGCCACCATATGGACCAACCCCAAAAGTATCCTGAGTTTAAAAAAGAGGACATAATTGATTACATATTATAGATTCTGCTTATACATAATTCTAGAGAAGTTTATATTAAGCACATCAGAGGCTGCCATGGGCAAGGGTGGGGGAAGTGAATTGATGACAGAAATATGAGAGAAAACTTGGGAATGAAGGAAATGTTCTAGTTTATAATTTTTGTTGTATTTACAAGCATGTGTATATTTTTCAGTCTCATCAAAGTATCTACTCAACATTGAGGAGTTTTTTGTATTAAATCACATTTTGAAAAAATATTAAAGAATATTACAAATAGTTTTCAAGGAGAAGTGTTTTCTGTAAGAACAAAATTTTAATCTTGTTATTCCTTTCTAATTTAGAAGTTAATGTAATTTTAAAAAAATATACCATTTTTACTATTTTTTATTTGATTATTTTCTATAGAATTTTAATACTGCCAGTGGAGTTTTACTAACCTTTGTACTGTTCAGGAGAGAGGAAATACGTGAAAAAATTCTAATATATGCTGTGTATTTATATATACATATATGTACTTATATATAGTATACTTATATATAGTGTGTGATTACTTTTCAATTTCTAGAGCAGAAAAATTAGATGTAAGATCAGTTTTGAAAATGCTTAATTTTATTTAAAGAAGGTGGAAACAAAATAAATTATCTATGAATCACAAAAATAATATACATTAAATAAATCCACCAAGTAGCTTGATATTTTAATAACCTATAGTAATAAAAAAATAGAATGAGCATTTACTCAAAAATTGTGGAAAAATTGAGTAAAATTAGAAATAAAGCATTTTTAAGCTTATAAACTTAATTTTAATTTGTTTAAAAATGCAAATGATATGGGGCTCTTTTTACTAACTGATGTGTTAAAAAGATAATCTGTTATAAAAAGAATCTTTTCAGAGATCGAGTCAAGATTATTTTATAGGATTGAGACTGGGAACATAATCAACCAGCTATGTATTTGTTTGGCCAAGGAGCTTGTCACTTTGTAGTTAAGCGGAAGCACAGCAATGTCTCTGTCCTTTGGGGATTCTGGCACTGATGACGGCTGTTCTACGACCAGGTCACTTAGTAGAACTAAAATGTCCTGGGTAGTGGTGCTTTAGTTATGTAGGTAGGAAAACAGCAGTGGGTTCAGCCACTATATTCTACTTTTCTTGTAAAGTCAGAGGTTGACTGGTCTTGTGTGGAAAAATCAATAAAGCATTTATAACACTTCATGAAAGAAAAGATTTTTGAAAGGGGAATATGTTGGTTACATGAAGCGATGACCCTGTGTAAAGGTGGGAAGGGAAGGGTTAGAGTAAGCGGATTAAGAAGTAGTGACTACAGGGAACACATGCCAGTATTTTTGATTTATGTTAGCGTTCATGTAGTGAACACTATCTGGAGAGTAGCAGTGCTTTTCAAACCCCATTGATGAAGCTCTGCACACACGTGGCAGCTTTGCGAAGTTGCTTGGTGAGCACTGTGCTTTAGGATTCTGCTTTTGTGTATCCGATGATCTTTTTATTTCTTACAGGATGTGCCTGATCTAGTGTCTATAGTTCAGGGGAGATATTTTGGCTCAAACTTCCTACTCACACAAAAAATGATCGGTTACCTTTTCCTTTAAAATTCCTAAACAGCAAAATGTACAATTGCCTTAGATCTAGAATTAAATGATCAGTCCTCTTTCTCTCTCTTGTTGATTTCACTTCTGCATGGTTATTTAGGGTCAATTTAGTTGTCATGGGCTTTTAGGTTATTAACTATATGACATGACTTATTTAATTTTGATTAAGATTTGATTAAAATTTGTGACTGGTCTGGATTTGTAGTACAATTTTAGTACCCTGAGATGTCAATTCCAATGAAATAAATTATTTGATTTAGAAACCTGATACATTATAGATATCCAGATATTTTATGAATGCATGTTTCTCAACTGATCAATGCTTAGCATGTTATGAATTGAACATATTTTCTTAAAGTACAAACAAGTTGATGTGAGACATTATTCAAATAGATCAGCCTTTAGGCTAAATCTGCCGGTATGTCCCTCAAAGCTTTCTTGTAGTATTTTATAATTTACATGGCCAAGCTGCTTTTTAATTTATAAACATGAAATAAACTGGATCAAAGTCTTAGAAGATTCAAGGAATCTAATCCAATTTGATGTAGAGTAAAACATAAAGTCTAAATAATTTCCAAACTTAATAAGCTGCTTTCACATACATTTTCTTTCTCAATCATCACAAAGCAAGATTTCTGCTCTAATTTTCTCTTTCTAAGATAGGCATCTTATCTGTGTATATTTTTGGCAACCTTTAAAAAGTTACCCTTTCACTGGTTCATTTGATTTCGAGGTCCGGAAATTTCAAAATGAAGTTATCTGAAGCCTCCTCCAAGAGCAGTGGTGCTGATGTGATTGGGTAGAACAGTAAAGGCTGATTTCCTCAGACCAAATCTCCCGCCTGAGGCATCTTCTCCTGACTGTCACCCTATTAATGCACAGCAATTGCTAGACAGTCTCCAAGTCATTAACTTCTGAAAAATAACAGGTGGTTTAACAGGCTTGATGTCACTCAGTGAGTCAGGAGCAGAGCTGAAGTTAAGTCTTCAGTCTCCTCAAACCCATGTTGGTACAGAAACAAATATATGTGCTGTGGCTCCATCAGCATTTCAAAGGCTTAAAGAACAAGCTAATTAAAACAGCTCTAAATAGGTTCAACCAGGCTGATACTCAGTTTCTTTTTCTCTCATTCTTTGTTTTTAAAATATCCTGAATTGATGGTGCACCATTTACTGTACAAATATGCAAGGAATGCTTCCTAATTATACTTTCACCTCTCTATGTTGCCTCCTTATATCAAATGATCTTCCCACATCTCATCACATTTTATTGTTAAAAATGTAGTCTGAAATTAAAAGTTACAAGCTTTACCCTAAGTTTTAGAAGAAACTTTTATGACTTCTGATTCCATATGTGAGTTGCCATATTTAAGTGGCAGCTACTCTGATTATATGTGGGGGAGAAGGGAAATGACATTTAATTTGTATCTGCAGACAGGAAAAAAATGATTTTAGTTGACAACTTCTAACTAGTGCATTTACAACAAAGTCTTTATCCAAAGGCCCTTGAAGAAGAGCAAGATTAGGTGCTGAGCAACTGAGTTAAAGTACTTCCTTCTAGCGAGTTGCCAAAATGAATCAGGGCAAGGGAGGGAGAGATAGGCAGAGAGGGAGAGGGAGAGAGAGAGGTAGACTGGGGTGAGGGGACAGACAGGCAGACAGAGACACAGAAGGAAAGACAGAGAGAGACAGAGAGAGAGGAAAGAGGAAGAGAGAAAATTAGTAAATAATAACAAATTTAATTAATTTTACATACAATGCAGAAAAATAAACAATAAGCTTGACTATCAGTGGTTTATAATCACTTTTTATAATTTTTTATTGTTTGTGAATGAGATTTTGAATACTTTGAAAATTGTGCTTTTATGAGTCCTCCTCCACAAATTCATCATATACTATATCATTTTAAATATAATTTCAGGTAGTTCCTGAACTTTTTAAAAGGCCATTCCAGGGTCTAATTTAAATAATTAAAGCACTTAAAAAAATCTAGACTAAAAATTCAAAAATGGAATATTTCCAAATAATATTGGACCCAGTCTAAGGATTTTTAAATAACCATACAACTCTGGATTTTCTCAAGAAGTAGATAATCTAATCCCTAAAGCTACCACCTCTCACACTTGAAATCCCTTGTTTTCTTATGCCATTGCTCTATAAAACAATGCTTTTAATTAGCATCATTTTAAAATTAAGTAGGGAAAGGAATAGTGAGAAATCATTTGAAATTCTAATGCAATGCTTGGCTGATAAATAGAAAATGATCCATTCTAAAAAGTGAAACTACTATTATAAATTTCCAAATTCTGCAACTATTCTCAATATTTAATGTAAATACATAATCATTTCCTGTTAGAAGAAAAAATTCTTTATATTTGACTTAAATTTTTCATACTTCAGTTTTTTTAATCACTGGTGATGATAATACAGCTGGTCAACATCTTCTACCTCATACTCTAGGAGAAGTACCTTTTTTTAAAATCAACTAATATATGTAGATAATAGGTTGCTTTGATTGTATATTTAGTCTTGATCAGCTTCTAAAAGATTTTGCTGTGATTTAAACTGCTTGAATTTCAGCTTACGGAACCAGTTTCTTTGAAACAGGCAAAACATGTTAAAATAGCAATTACTTTCGTAATTGCAAATAGCTGAAAGTTCCTGGATTTTTGATGCTCTTATTCTAGGTTTGATTTTCAATATGTTTTGATTGCCTGCCTCAAATTTCTTTGCATTTTCTTGCAGTTACATATATATTTTTAAACCATGTTCATAGTTTTAAGCTCATCAGGAAAAAATAAAAAAAAGAAAATCGGTTGGAATGGGAAAGATTCAGGGTGTGAGGGAGCAACACCGATAACAATAATAAAAAAGCTCCACTCTTAAAATGCCTTATCCCCTTTTAAAGAGCTCCATTCAAATAGAAACATTTTCTTGATCCTTTTGTGTTTATTTTCTATTAATATGTTAATTGTAGATTTTTGCAAATTGCACTTGATTTATAGTTAAAAGGACTAAGCTTTCATAGAGGAAGGAATCAGCTTTTTTTTTTCTCTCCTAACCCCAACTCTTTCCTATCTATAAATGGCTGGAAGTTTTTAATATTTCTCTGTTATTCTTATTATTAAGCTGTTGATCTTCTCAATCATAATACATGATGCAAAATGTTTCTTAGGAGATGGTGTTTCCTCAGAATCTTACTGGTTTCCTCGGGGTGCCATTTGCCCTAGTCAGAGTCTCTCTTAATCTTTGGTTTCCTAATCATGACCTGACTTCATGGCCTTAGTTACAATTCCCTTTCCTTGAGAAAGTATGTTTTTAATTCAAGGAAACTATTAAATTGACTTTAATGAAGGTATTAATTAAAAATAGAAATTCTCAAAATTATTTTTATGCATTTTTCTCAAATTATTTTAACTTTTCACACTCAGTCATTGGAGCAGATGATGATCACAGTATTATAAACACACATGATAAACTAATGCAACCATATTAGAAATCAATAGTGTGTATTTTATTGTATACTGTACTAAAATATACAACAGGGGAGACTTAAATAAATCATTTATTCCCAGTCATGATTGATGACCTCATAACTCATGAATGACGGGGCAAAGCAGAGCCCCAAACAAGTTATGAAATGTCATCAATAACAAGTTGAAACAAATGATTTATCCAGTGTCACAGCCTATTGTATGTTCAGTTTATGAAACAGCAGTTAGTGATAAAAACACCTCAAAATGGTGCAGTTCGTATTTATCTCTCATATGTGCACATACTCTTCCTACATTATTTTACACTAAGTTGTGCCTATTGGCCATGAAGAAAATGATCAAGGTTGAAATAGGAATATGTGTTGATGGAGAAGATATAGTCTTTACATGTATAAATCCTTCTGGAATCTCCACTTGACTAGTCCCCCCACCTTTTTTTCCAAAATATATCTCTTTCCTAGCAAAGAAAACAGGCAAAAATATCTGCAGCTATGTAATTCATATTGTTTCTTTTTTAGGACATTCTAGAAGAAAGAAGAATTAGCATGATTTTTAAAGTTAAAGGGTATTATATAAATTTAACTCTTCCCCCCACCCCCGTATGTTTTTTTCTGAGTATGTAACTTAGGATGAAACAATTTTACATCCTATATTCAAATACAGCAACACTATGAAACTATTTTTATTTTCTAACTTCATCCCATGCATATTATATATATTTGTAAGTCCAGCGTGCTTCATATGGAAACCTTATTTAAAATATTAAAATGCTCTTATATTCTCATTGCATATTTAGTGATGTGCTTCATTGAATTCAGGGATATTGGTGGTTCCTGGAAGCTTAATGTTGAGGTTAATTTGATGAGGTTTACATGCCAGACTCAGAATTGTTATTAACTTTTGAGAAAAAATGGCATTTAAATGAATGTCAGGTTTGTTCCTTGGAATTGAATTAAAGGTCTAAACTTTATGACACTCTCTTTAAATATTTTTAACAATGATTCACAAAGAACACCAGAGTATTGCTAGGATTTTACCAAGTGAATTTAAGAGACAATTAAAGTTGTATCATGCTGGACTGGTTGTGTAAAGTTAAGTAGATCTTGCTTCTACCTGAAATGAACATCTAGAGAAAAGGTAAGGAGATGATCAGGCATAAAGGTAGCTTTTTGAGGTTTTAGACAATGCCTACAAAAGCAAATGTGTTTTTTACCGCTTTCTTGTGATTCCTATAGATTTTAACTTCACAGTGTACTCTGAATAGGCACAGTTCTTCAAACATTCATCATCATCATTGTAGTCTAATCAAAATTTTTTCCTTTGAACTCTACTGTTAAAGTCTCCAAACTTGATGTTTTATTTCCTAACAACTTATTTTAGATATAGTATCTCTGAGTGAACTTTTAAAAATGTAGCATTCCCAGCTATAGCTCTTCATTGACTATACACTGTTTAAGAAAAATCTAAAACACTTTAACTTGATCTGTAACTAGCACTTGTATACTTCATCCCCTAATAAGTCTCCAGTCTCATCATGATTCATTTTCCTTTTCACTTTAGCCACATGTCCTTTTTTTTTTTAAATTTCCTGAAAGGGATTGAACTCTGTACTGCTTTGGGGTCTGTACTGCACTGTTTTGCACTATTCTGGTTGGAGTGTCTCCCTTTTTTGCCTGTCTATAGCCTGCACCTCATTGAAGTACCTCTTAAAATGACATTCTTAGAGAAATCTTTCCTATATGTTAATGTAATTCAGGTCCCATTATAATTTAACATTTATATATTTCCTTTACAATATCCATTACAATTGTTATTTTCTATTTATCTGTGCGATTATTTGTTCAATATGTCCCCATGTAGACATTAGGCTATAAAAAGATCATAGATCTTATTCATTGGTTTTCCCCAGTGTTTTAGTACAGTACCTGGCACCTAATAAATGCTTAATAAATAGCTTTTAAAAAACAGAAGTTATGGTTTGAAACTAGCACAGTAGAAGTTGTTACTATTAACTTCCTTTGAATAATTTAATTATTAATCAACTATTACATAAATGCAAAATCTAACATTGTGGAGATTTACTAGAATATAGAAGAAATTGTTTTTATTCTTGGAAAACTAATACTAAATATGAGCACCTAAAACCACTTCAAGTGTTGATTATTGAGTTATTGGTAAGGGATGATAGAGCTACCCCTGGCAATTTTTTGATATTGGTGAATTTAAACCATAATTTAAAATTATGAGGAAAAGATAAGCAAGTGGGAAATAAATAAATATCATTATTTCTCATATTGAACTGTGCACATAGTCACGAAGACATAAATTACTAGAAAGCTCTTGAACAATAAACATTTTCTACTCTTAAGAAAAAGAGCAACCCACTTTCCAGGTCCCCTTCCGTCTCTCTTAGACAGAAGCTATCTTTTCCTCAAGAAACATTCCCTACTCTTAAAAGAAAAAAAGAAAGCTCTTGAAGGCCTGCTTTCCTAAGAACATTTCTTAATTTAAAAAATCTAAAATTAAAATACAAGTAGTCTAGGCTGACAAATTATAAAAAGAGCAATATAGTGATCACTTGTCACCAATGCACCTGGGTATAATTGTCTAACACACAGGAATAGAAAGATGGTATACATACTTCCCTAGAGATTTTAATTACATGTATACTAAAAATGGTTAATACTCATAATTATGATTCAATCTTAAGCTCTATCAATAGTATAGTATTTATAATCAGGGAGATGGTAATTCTTTTGTGAGTGCTGGGTGTACTTTCTTCACCTAGAGTTCTGATTTAGATCTATTCCAGAATCACTGGGATATATAATATATATTACTGGGATAATATAGAGGTGGAAGCTAGAAATTTGTATTAAAAAGAAAAAAGTACCTTGTATTTGGGAAACACTGAACCAAGACATATTCAATAACAAATGGGATGCCTCAGCAGGAACAGTAGAAGGAGTTGGGGATGTTTAATCTGGAAAAATTAAGATATTGTAATTGTCTTTCAGTATTTGAAATCTTGGTAAATATGAGAAGAGTATCACTTGATCTCCATCATTCAGGTGGTAAAACTTGAATCTATTGGTAGAATATTCATGTGTTATGATTTGGCATCAGCTTGAAAATGTATTAATTTTAAGTGCTGCTCATGAAATGAGTCACTTTGGTAATTGCTGAGATTTCTATTAATAGAGACACTTAAAAGGCAGGATAACCTGTATAGGAAAGGGATAAGCCAAGTTCTTCACAATATTTCTCTTTCCCAAAAGGAGCAGTGGTAGAAGAGTTATCAGAGTTTTTCATGTAAATGACATAATATATGTTTTTAAAAACATCTGCTTTGTCTCTCTCATATATGATATAATTATAAATATGCATGTAACACCTGCCTTTTTCTTATGAATTTCTATCTATCCATTTATTTGAAGGGATTGAAAATTGTGTATTCAAAGCTGTGAATGATCCCAATTGTCATCTTTAAGTTTTCAAGGTCTTTACACTTTCCTAGTAGTATTTCTAATTTTTCACATAAGAAAGACAAGGCTTTCTTTCAGTGACTAATGGATCAGATTCTTCTTTTGGTATTTAGTAAATAAGTTCTGTGCCCATAACAATTCTTTTGAGTCAGTCAGAAACTCTTAAGTCTTTGCTTACGGCTTTTAAACAAAGAATTTATGTTTGAATATGCCACTATAAGTCAATAATCTATCTGACTATCATTGTGTTCTTTTGCTCATCATACTATGTTTTTGAAAGCACCATTCATGTCCTGGAATTTTTTTTTTTTGCTTTAGGTTTATATAAGAGTTTTACATAGTTGTAAGATATGGGAAGGGACAAAATACAGGAATCAACCCCAAGATAACATTAAAGCCCAGAACCTCCCCCTTCTCACTAAATTCTTGGCTAGACAGTGAAGAACTTGTCCTATCTTGATGAGTCCATAAGAACCACACATAGTCCTCACTGTGATTAATAATAGCTATTACAAATTGAACATATACTAACTATCATTTTAGGTGATTTGAAATTTCCATTCATCAAAATAACACTAAAGGAAGGTAGCATTATCTATATTTCATAAGACATTTGAGATTTCTGGAAGCTTAAGTCACCTACCTACTAGTCACACCTTTAGTGATCTGAACACTTCTCTGTCTTGCTCTAGTAACTGTAACTCAAAGTACTAGTTAGAATTTTCACTGAAGATTCAGTGATGTTATGTTGTGACCTCCCCAATATAAATCCCTCTCCCTTAACCCCTTGCTTTGTAACTAGCCCTTTGCAAAGCAGTTAAAACTAAAGCTCTCAGTCTTCAAGTATAGTATCCAGCATTTTAAATATTTTAGAATGGTGAGGACATTTTGTTGCTGCTATTTTGGGGATTTTTCAAAGACATTAATTTGCCCTATGGCTAAAAAAGAGGTCAGATTTCTTTATTAATTTCTTTCATCCTTTAGCATTTAATTAAGAGTTCTGCTTTCCTAAATGCTTCTTTCATGATGCAGTATGAGATCCCTAAATGTACCTTTTTGTATCACTCATTGAGTATAATGTTTAGAAGACTATGAAGTAGACATTAGAAGTTTCTTTTTTCAAGTAAAGCTATAGGTAATAATCTGATAACCTATTTCTGTTAGTAAAGTCTTCAGGGCTTCTCTCCTTAATATTAAATCAATTGAGTCACGCGGAACATGCCGAATCAGCCCACTGCAGACAGGCAGGTCTGTGGACACCCTACCGAGGTCCTGAGTCTCACAGAAGATGCTGAATCACCCCGCTGCAGACAGGCAGCCACCTGGTTCCACACTACAAAGATGCAGAGGACAACAGACCACTAGACCAAAGTAATGAGTCCCGCTGCTAATCCTGGCCCAGAGGTAGGGGCTTCTCAGGCATTGTCCCACTGCTCCTGGTCCAGAGGAAGTAGCTTCCTGGTCACCATCCCTCCCGCTGCTCCCAGCCCAGAGGAAAGGGATTTTGGGCCAATTTCTGTCCCACTACTCCTGGCCCAGAGGAAGGGGCTTCCAGGCCACCATCCCTCCCTCCACTCCCAGCCCAGAGGGAGGGGCTTCTGAGCCACCATCCCACTGTTGCTGGCCCAGGGGAAGGGGCTTCCTGGCCACGATCCCTCCTGCTGCTGCCAGCCCACAGGAAAGGGCTTTTGGGTCACCATCCCTTATGTTGCTCCCCGCTCCTGTCCCACCTCACCCAGCTCAGAGGAGGTAATCCATGCAGGTGCTAACAGCCCCCGCCCCAGTCGAAATGAGAAAACACGTAAATAAGTCTCAAAACCAGACTTCCAGATCACCTACAGCCACCCCAAAGGGAAATGAGGTGGAACACTCT
>NW_004624810.1:7727418-7750071 GCF_000247695.1 Heterocephalus glaber | reverse complement strand
TCCTCTGAGCTGGGTGAGGTGGGACAGGAGCGGGGAGCAACATAAGGGATGGTGACCCAAAAGCCCTTTCCTGTGGGCTGGCAGCAGCAGGAGGGCTTGTGACCTGGAAGCCCCTTCCTCTTGGCCAGGAGCAGCGGGACAGCAGGTGGCCCAAAAGCCCTTTCCTCTGGGCTGCGAGCAGTGGGAGGGATGATGACCAGGAAGCCCTTTCCTCTGGACCAGGAGCAGTGGGACGATGCCTCAGAAGCCCCTACCTCTGGGCCGGGAACAGCGTGACTCAGTACCTTGGTCTGGTGGTCTGGTGTCCTCTGCGTCTTTGTAGTGTGGAACCAGGTGGCTGCCTGTCTGCAGCCGGGTGATTCGGTGTCTTCTGAGAGACTGAGGACCTTTGTAGGGCATGGGTAGACCTGCCTGTCTGCAGCAGGCTGATTCTGTGTGTTCTGAGCGACCACTTATCTGCTCTTTATCCCATGTTTCTTTCAAAGTAGGAAGGGAATCAAAACATTCAAATTAGTTTCAATATTGAAAAAATATTGCTGCTCTTTAAGAGGAAGGTTATGAAGAAGACACATAAATGTTTGCTCTACAATAGGCATTATCTCAACACTTTGCTTTTTATTCTTTTTTTTTATTGCCCAATTACTTCTTTTTCATATACTTTAGAGTGGAGCAGAGGTACCATGTGTGGATATTGTCAGATATTATTTCATAACAAATTTGGACTTTTCTAGAATTTAGAGCCATTAAACCATAGGGAAAAATTTTTACTTGCCTCAGTAGCAGGAACAAGTGTTAGGTATAGGTACTAAGACACGCTATTATGTATTGAGAGCCCTACCTTGTAGGGTTCAATAGATGAAACGACATGTTTTCCTTGATCATCTGCCACATGACTAATGTTGTGCAGGTTACTCTGGAGAAACAAGAGAAGTACAAATGAGCAAGGCCTTCATACCCTGCTGGGGAAAAGTAAATACGCCTATTAACCATATTTTTTAGGCTGTAAGAAAGAAGGAATTTGAAGTGCTGAACTGTAAGATACATCCCAAAATTTTGAGTACTAGTGTTTTGGTTCTCAAAGAGCTCAGGATACAGTATCAGTGAAAGCAAAATTAGACCTTTATATATTTTTTTCTTTTTTTTTTAACTTCCTAAAAGAGACTTCATTGGTGGAATGTACCTTTTAATTCTTTCCTGTGTCTATTTTAAATTTATTGAGTTTCTTTAATTGCATTCTTGGAAGTGTCAAGTAAATAGATTAAAGCCTGCCAATATTAATTTTAAGTACATTAGTGTTTCTAACCCTGTGACAAATTTATCCTCTTTCCCTTGAAAACAAAGGCAATAGCTCAGTGTTTTAATTTGGTTTTATTTTTTCATTTTAACTGGTTCTTGTTGTAAATATAGTGCAAATTAATTTCAGAAAAATCTAGTCTATGCTGAAAAGTGAATGAAAATCTATTGAAACTACTCTTTTGGATTATTTTTAATCTAGGTATGTGATCTTAATAGTTAATGCTTAGATTCCAAGTTGAGAAAATTTACAAAATTTATCCAAACATTTTTTTGCTCTCATTCATAGTCATAATCACTACCATAGGCTATTTGAAATATCATTAATCTACATTTAGTTTTGTGCTGTGAATTTAAACTGCTTATTTACTAACTTGTATATTAATTTTGTGTTTTCTTCCCAGAAGAAAACTGTCTCAAGCCATAGAAATGTAGTAAATTAACCATCCTGTGAGCCTCTATGAGCCCCTAAAGAGATAGAATACTTTAACTGACCTTTCTCATTTTTTTCTCCTGTCTTTTTTGGTATAGATGGGAAGTTTTCATTAGAAGGTTGAGCAAACTTCTCCAAAAGTGAGATGATATTTAGTCCTCAGGTCCACACTGTGGTATCTTTCTACCCTATTTTATTCAGTATCACTCCTATAGGACTTCAGTTAGAACCACTAAACCACCAAGGCCATTAAATCATGTGGGAGATATATTATTTTGTCTTGGAGTTGCTAACAAATGAAGAAGACAGTTGTTGAACTTCCAAGTTTATACTAGTTTGTAAGTGTGCCATGGCATCGTGATGGATATTTAATTATTGTGACTGAAGTTTGTGTTCTCAAAATGGTACCTTGTGCCAGGTTAAATGGAAAATAAGTTCCTTGTGAGTGAAGGGAGGTGCTCCAGTGGCTGCTCATTAATAGTGCTGTCCAGAACACAGGAGGTCCAGACATTTCAGTTGCTGAGTCTATATCGAGTTCTTACAAAAGGCATTCCCTCAGAAGTTAATTAATAAATATAAATTTAGTGAAATGGCAAATGGATGTTCAGGTGAATTGCTCCTAGGAATCAACTGATTTTTGGGATATTGATGTAGAATGGATCTAAGCCACCATCCTCACCAATTTCTTGTCTGAATACTACAATAACTTGTCACACTGCTTCCATTCATTGCCTTCTCCCTGTCAAGAGTGACATTTCTAAAAACACCAATCAGATTTTCCAGTCTCTACCTACATCTTTAAATCACTTCTCATTGCTCTTACTATAATTCCATCTGCTCTCACCTCTATTGCCCTCACCAGTTCACCAGGCACCCATCCCCTTCTCACTCTTCATTCTCATGTTCCAAATGTTCTGTGCCTCCCAAACCCTTTCTTTCTTAGTGCTTGTATACATGCTTCAATTTGTTCCCACATTTTCCCTTGGGTAACTCTTTCTCATCCCCCTGATCTCAGATGAAATGTCTCCTTTTCATAGAGGGCTTCTCTAGCCCCCAGTGTAGGTTTAAGTTTCTAGTTATATGTCATTTTTATACATTTGCATGATAATATATACAATATCTTCACTTCTCTTTATGCAAAGGATTTGTTCAATAAATTTATTTGCAGTTATTCATATTTACTTTTCTTGAACACACTTAAATCTTCATACCTCTCCTCACTCCACAACCCCAGAAAGAAGATAGTTGCCTCCTCTATTTTGGACTAACATCACCTTTTAGATTCCCACACTAAAGCATGTAGGCATTTTATAACTACGTATTTCTTTCTCCTTCATTATGATCCTGATATTAGGGATTTTACTTTTTTCTTTCCTTTTTTTGTTCTCTCACAGTCCCTGGCTCAAAGAAGATACTGAAAAACATGTGTCAAATGAATGAAGTAAAGCAAATTAGTGCTAAAGCTCTAAATTTCCTGATTTGCAACCAAATACCCTTTTGCTTAATATTGCTATGTCTCAGTTCTTAGGGTGGAAAACTAGAAGATTTTTTTGATTTACTAAAGACACATTTTTATAATGTTTGAATTTATGAATTTTTTATAAAATATAATGAATGTTTTATAATATTGACAGAATGTACTAGTTTTAAGAAAATAATTAAAATTAAATAAAATTATATGACTACTAGTGGCTTTCTCAGAACAATTAACCTATTAGTGTGCTTCCTTCTCTGTATGACTATAATGTCAGTATGGAAACGTTCCTAACTTTTATGTCTTTTCTGCTGAAAATCTGTCATTAGTGGCAAGAAATGCTCCTGCATTGGAGTGTATGTGCTAATAATACAACTAGGGGGACAAAAATAGTCAAAGGACTATTTCTAAAATCTTGGAAGGTTTTCCACAGGGCATGACAACATCAACATGAACAATACCTAGTGTGTATATCTCATAGTTTACCTATTTTATGTTTTGCTGATGAATTCTAAGTGCCTTAAGTATATCGAAGAAGCTTCTATTTCTTTATAATTTTAAGAACCAAAGAGAAGATAAATTTTCCCTTTGAACAGAAGTTTTATGAGTGACATATGTGAGATTATGTAGATTTTGAGTAAGACTTGAACTAGGATTTAAGTTTTTTTTCTCTTAATCTATTACCAGATTATATTCTCAAGGAAAGATCCTGGGTAAAAATTGATACCAGTGTGTATTTTACAAGATATTAACAACAAAGTCTGATATAGTTAGGCAAAACTATTCATATTTAAAAACTTGATCTACAATTGTAAAATACCATGGGATTAAATATAAAGTTAAGGAAGTTGGTGGCACAACCATGGTGTTACATGTGGAATTTCAATGTTTTATTTAATTTTTCTTGTTATTAAAGGAACGTGAATTAACATTGAGCTCTATTTTCTCAAATAGTTTGGAACTCTGTGGATAAGTGCCTTTACCACTCAAGTAGCAGTTCTTCAACTACAAAACTGGTACAAATGAAAGAATCAGAGCTCAGGTAATCAAGTAATATACCTATAGATTTTTGTTTTTCTTAGTTTAAATTTTTGTTCAGTATTTACTGTGTTTCTCGGGAAGACTAATCCAAGAACACTAGTAGGTTTTTCCCATTTACTTAGTATTGAAATTGTAATGAAAAGATAAATAAGGGAATATGTTAAAATTCACGTGAGGAACTGATCTTTGACCATGCAATATTTCCGGTGAATTTTAAATAGTACACTCAAAAGTTTTCTATATGAGTGTATACAGAAAATACTATTGTTGAGTTAAATTTCAATGTTAAGGAGTAAATATTTTCAACTAGAGAAAAATTTTGTTGAGTTTGACATCACATTTTTTAAAACACAGAAATTTTGTTTTTTTTTTTTGGTACCAGGGATTGAACTCGGGACCTTGAGCTTGCGAGGCAAGCGGCAGAACCACTGAGCTAAATCCCTGCCCCTAAAACACAGAAATTTAAAAATACAACTTCTGCCAATTTGTACATTGGCAAATCCATATATAAGTGAACTCATCCCTCAGAAATAGTTAGCTTAATGGATATTGTTCGTGAAGCTTTCTGAAACAGATAACAGCAATTTTATATTTGAATAATTTTAGCTAATACAACCAGTTCCTGATTGTTCATTTCAGTACTCTGTTCAAAAGGATCATAACCTCTGCCTTCATGTGTGACGTGTTTGTCAAGTGTTGATGTCTTTATGTAACAGGAATTTTGAAAGGTCTATTGAAAGGTCTATAGAACTACTAATTAACATTAACATTAAGTGAAGTAAGTCAGACATACAGGCTTAAATATCTCATGGTTTCTCTTATATGAGAAATTATATATATTGAGAGAGAAAGAGGGAGAGGGACAGAGAGGGAGAAAGAGGGAGAGGGAGAGGGAGAGGGAAAGAGAGGGCAACTAGGGAAAAGTTTAAGTCATTCCCCAAATTAGCTGTTCTGTTCTTTCACAAATATTTCAATATGTAAGCTAATTTGTTTCATTTATTTTACTAGTTTTGTTTAGTTCATTGAAAAGAAAGTTTTGTGATATTATCTATTTCTTTTTTGTAAGAGAGAGACTTTCTTTTCTATGACTTGTACTCTGTAACATTTTAGCCATTCTTTTAAGATTATGGTACACAGTGTATTAACTATTGTCATTCTCTAATGACTTTTTTATAGATGTATGAAGAGTACTCATATTTTCTTTATTAATATCTACATATGTTACATTTAAAAATAATGAAAATATGGATTTAGATTACTTGGTACAGTGAAGTCCAGGAAACTGACAAATGTCTTAAGTCTTGGACATTCACAAATTAGAAAATAGTTTCTTATAAGTATATACTCAAAATTTGACAATTGTAGATAGAATTCAAGTTAAAGACAGGAGAAAAAGTATGGCAGGGGAAAAATTGTTGTTTGAGAATCAAGAATCAAGATATTCAGCTTTCTGTTCTAGACAGTGAGCTGGGTAATTTTAGGGAATCCATTGGTGTCTCTGGGGTTTCCCTTTCTCATTTGTCAAATAATTTCTCAGCAGTTGACTTCTAAGGATTTGTTGTTGCTTTTTCAAAACCTGAAGTATTAAGATGTGTAGAATTGAAAAAAGAGCATTCTAAGTGTAAAATCATATACAGTATGTGACTAAAAGCTCATGTTATATTACCCTTTATCTACAGGTGAATTGGACTTCAGTATTATGTCTCTAGTTTCCTATTTCTGGTTCATAGAATTATCTACTTCTTTGGAGCTTTATTTTCTGCTATATTGATTTCTGTATTGAATTAGAAGGTATAACCCCTCTTCATTCCCATACAATGTAGGGTAACAATAACTAGTCAGATATACTTTGGTTTACATTGCTGAACACAATGACAAACTTGAAATAGAATAAAAACACATCTTACTATATTTGCACACTTTTAAGAGCAAAGGGAGTGTTATTAACAATTATGGCAACTTCTGTTAACCAGGACATGAGGGAAGTTTACAGGGAATATTAGAGGGATAATTTTAATATGTTCTGTATAGCTTTGTATGGTGATATCTTTTACTTATTCTCTACCCTTTTGAGCCAGAGAGAGAAAAGATTTAGATTTAAATAAAGGTAAAATTTTTATTAAAATAGATAAAATGTGCCTTTTGCTTTTCATATATAAAACAGAATGAATTACCAAATAGAAGGGCTCAAATTTGGCCAGAGATTCTGAAAAAGGTAATTATGCATAATCCAGCAATCCCACTAAAATATGCAGTTAGTGCCTCATTTTGCTTACCTCTCCATGAAAGGTCAAAAGTACCTCCCACTGGTACATGTCTGCAATCCCTGAAAGACTGATTAAATTTCTATATAATGTTGAATTTCTGAATCTATTGAACTATAACTTATTTAATTTTTATTATACTTTATCAGTCACTTTTAAAAAGTGTTTAAGAATGAAACTTTCTCTTGTAGATGGTGGAAACCTGAGAAATACTTGCTTTTTAAATATTAAATTTAGCATTTGTTTCACTTGATGAAGTCAAGTTTGGTATGGATTTCTTAAAGGGATTTGAATGAAAAATTTGACTTAATTTTGACATTTAAGTTTTGAAATGGAAGAGTATGAGAATAAAGATGTATCTTCCGTTGCATGAGAAACATAATCTTTTCATATACAGTGAAAAATTAGCCAAAGAAGTATTTGAAACCTTCCTTTGCAAACTCTTAATTCAAAAATGTATCATATGGTAAATTATAGAAACTTGTTCACTCTTGGGAAACTTTTTCATATTCTGAGTTCCTTTCAAATAGGACCTATTCCTACAGCAGGAAATTTTGGGAAAACTAGAGAATAGGAAATATTCTATTCATTCTTATATATTATACTTTTGACATGTGGAGAAGTTCTTCTTTTCTACTTTCTGTTCCCCCCTACTGTCACCACCTTGCCAAGTTTATAATTGTCAGCTCATTCCAAAGCTTCATGCAGGTGTGACAAGGAAAATATGATCTCCAAATAGGCCAAGAAGATAGATCATTCCCTTGCCTGTTCAGTGAAGAGTTTCAGGAACATTAAGATGATTTCTATTCTCTTGAGTAGCAGAGCTTGTGTGAGAGCCCCTTGAAAACTAGAGACTCCCAGGATAAAACCTTTCAGTAAAGGAAATACTTTATCATCTGATAAAATGTTGTGATCTAGGGATACCTACAAATTGTGAGCACTGGGAATGAAATCTTAACTCCTTTATATGGTCCTCAAACTTTTGTTTTATTTTTCCGAATTTCCAGTCCTATTTTCTATGATTTTTATTCCTTCTTTACCTAAACCTTTGCTGTCTTTATATCTCAATGTTTTCCATACTTCTGGTAGGTCCAAGCCATATAAAAATTCTAAATCTAAATTTTCTCTGATTCTCTCACCTTCAATTCTTTTTGTTTTCTGATTAAATCCAATTTTATTTCTCTAAACTCAATTCAAACATCTCTTCCCTAGGAAAGCCTTGACTAGGACAACTCTATACTCTATGCTTAACTTAGTTTTCTATTGTTGCAAAACAAATTATCAAAAATTTATAATAAACATAAGTGTATTATAGTAAGAAACATAAGTTTACTTTCCTTGGATTAGGAGTCTGCACATGGCTTATCTACCATAGGTCTGCTTGGCACTAACATAGCTATAGTCAAGAGGTTTGCTGGGCTGATGTTCTCACTGTAGGGCCAGAGTCCTTTTATAGACTCACTGACTGTTGGAAAAATTCATTTCCTTGAGGTTATATAATGGAGGTCCCCTTCTTCTTGATATCTATTGACCAGATAGTTTCTGAATTTACCAGTACTTTGCTGTGTGACTCCCATAGGAAGATCATAACATGGCTGTTAGCATTCTTCAAGGTCAAGATCAATGCATCTTTCTAATGTTGAACCTTACTTTAAGGCTCTTCAGAGTAGGGCAGATCCACCTAGGTTGACAAAAGATAATCTCTGTTTTGATTAATTCAAAATCAATTCATTAAAAACCTAATCATAGGAGAACTATATATTTGGATGTGCTGTCCAGACTTAAAGGATGAGAATTATACACCAGGGTGCAGGGTTCTTTGTGGCAGGGGGGAAGGGGCGACTTTAGAATCCTGCCTGGCTCCATGCTTTCTCATGTTTCCATCCTTTTACCCCTAAACACACTTTAACTGTATACTTATTTCTATGATTCTTTAATAACTATTTAAATAAATGAGGGATTTTTATTGATTGAAAAAAATGAATTACTGAATGAGTTCTACTATAATTATCTGGCAGTAGGTGGACATTCTTGGATCTATTTATTCCCTAACATCTATCCGCTGAAAGATAGAAGCTTAATACCAGAATCAGGCTTCTATCCTGAGGTCACCAGAAGGAGTAAGACACAATAAAGAAATGCCTCCCTAGTTTCCAGGCCTAGTGGAGTTTATTTTTTGTTGCAAGCTAGACTGGCATTATAAGCATTTACTAACCTCCATAGATAGGGATCACAGTGCATCTACTTCTTCTAGGAAGGATGTGTCAGCTAGGAAAATAAACTGGGCCCATTTGTCTTTGTCTCTCCATTTGGGCTGCCATAACAACATATTTTAGCTAGGTGTGGCCTGTAATCCCAGTACTTGGGATGCAGATGCAGGAGGATCCCTCTGAATTTGAGGCCAGTGTGGGCTACACAGTGAGTTCAAGGCTAGTTTGAACTACATAAGTAAGAGCTTTTATTAAAAAAATAATATCTTAAACTGAGCAGTTTATGAACAACAGAATTTATTTTTCATAGTTACGGAGAATGGAAATTAGAGATAAAGCTACTAGTTCTATGGTTCTGGAGAGGGCTCTCTTGCAGACGGTCATCATATCATTTTTCCTTATATAGTGGGAAGACCACAAGAGAGCTCTTTACAATCCCTTGTGTATGGCTAATTCCACTCATGAGGACACCTTAGCAGCCTAACTCCCTAAAGCTGTATTTCCTAATACTATCACATTGGGAATTAGAATTTCAATGTATGAATTTTGGTGAAGCACAAATGTTCAGTCCATTACAAAATGAGAGACTCATATCTTTTTAAAAATAAGACAATTCCAGAGAGGGTAGGATAACAATTCAATGGTGTGTATGTGTATGCGTGTGTGTGTGTGTGTGTGAATTTTTTTGTTTATAAAACTAAATATTACTGATTAAAAGGAAAATTGAAAGAACTCTCCATCAACAGAGGCTTTCTTTCTCACATCTATAATTTATTATAAATGTAGCATCCCAAGCCACTTCACCTGAGTGAGGTGTAGATGGTTTGCGTGGGGTATAGAGACTTAGGACTTTAGATTTTGCTGTGATGGTATTTCTTTAGGCCATTACTTAAATGAAAGTTTGAATTTAGATGGTCTTGGAAATATATACATCTCTTGGTAGCCACAAATGAACCCCCCCCACAAATGATATAGCATGCAACTCTAAATAACTCTTAACCTTCATTTTCATAGTAAGTCTTATGATGCTTAATATACCTTGTTAATAGCTCATTGCTATTATTGCTGTGATTACCAGTGAATAATACACTTTTAATACAATACCTAGGGACACAGATTGTCTTTGTGGATGTCTGGGTACAGTGTTCTGTGATATAATATTTTCTCTATTGGGATCAAGTTCATCTTATGGTTATCCCAATCTTTCTCCCTCATGAGTATTCATGCTTCATTTTTGGAATCCTAAAACTAAAAACTCTTATCAATGTTCATGTCTACCACAGTTTGAACACATAGTGTTTAATAAATGTTTGTTATGTAAATTAATGAATAAATAATATCAACAATTTTAGATATTTTCAAAGTTGAGTTCAGGTGGTAATTGGAGAGGCCAAATTAAGTTATATAAAAAATAGAGGAATGGAATCACTTGACTAAGATAAGCTATGTAAGATAATTCTAGAAACAATGAAAGGCAGTGGGACATAAAAACATATTACAGCCAGCAGGTTATAGCAGGCAAAGACTACAGGAGTCTACCTGTTCTTATGCGTGAGAAATCTTAGCATAAGGAACTGGCAGAGAATAGTTGAACAGTCAAGAACAGTTGATGACTGACCTAAAAGATCTTGACAACAAAGCTGTAGAGTAAGTGTCTGATTCCTGGAGGAGTAGAGAGATAACACTGGGACCTAGACTTAGAGATGTTTGCTAGTTGGGAATGGTAATAGGTATGTAGCCATGATAGATGAGGAAAGTTGTGGAAAGACACAGACTCAGACATTATAACTAGAGGTTAAAGTAAGGACAGTGGACCACAAATAGTTCAGGAGGTGAATTACTAGGACTGTGGCCCCACACAGAGTAATACCATAGAAGTTGACTTGGTGCTGATTTGCTAGCCCAGTTTTTGGTAAATTTTCTCTACTTTGGAAAAGACTGAGACCTAGCTGTTGAAGTTGAGCTACCTCTGCCAGTGGCATTAGAGAGACTTCAATTGTGGCCAGACATGTTAATTAGGATATTGAAAAGATACAGTCCTCAACCTCACATGCATTCTAAGGTATTCAGGGTACTTTCCTTTTATTGGAAGGGTAGAGTACACAGCAGAAAATCTGGTCCCAAGGGCTGCACAGACAGGAATATGCAGCCACAGAGAGAAAAGCCTGTGAATAACAAGAAATCTTGTTCAACTTGGTTGGTAACTACAGCAGAAATGTTACCACAGAGCTTTTCAGGTTCTTTTTGACCTCTTAGCCCTTGGACCTGCCCTGAATTTCTTGCCCATCATCACTAGCTTCATTTACATTTTTCTGTTTCTGTAAAATACTCTGTGTTCTGACAGCTTAGTCAAAAACTGTCTTTTTGTCAATAAATGATAAATGACTTCTGAAAGTTGGAGAAGATAATTATGGTATCTATGGGCAGAGTGACTTTTCCTACAGCTCTAAATTTGAATAAATTCAAGCCTGTGGGAAAATTCTGGAAGAATAGTACAATGAATATTCTTGATAATTTAATCTAGAGTCACTAATTATTTTTTATATATGTATTTTGAGACTAGGGTTCAATATGTTGCTCAGGCTGGTCTTGAACTCCTAGGCTCAAAGTGATCATCCTACCTTAGCCTTCTGAATACCTGGGACTACAGGTAGCACCAGTGTGTGTAGCTGTAGATTCACTAATTATTACAGTCCACCAAATTTTCCATCATCTCTCTATATGTAAATATGTATACATGTATATGTATATTGAAATACATATAACCTGTTGAAAAATTTGAGTTAGTTCCAGATTTTTACCCTTTAATGATGCAATTTTTATTTCATAAATACATAGACATTTTCCTAATGACGTTATGATTATCATGCTCAAGAAGTTTTATATTGATGTATAATATTATGTAATATATAGTTTGTATTCAATTTTCCCAATTGCTTAAGTAATGTCCTTTATAGATTTTTTCATAGTGACTTAAAAAATATCTGATTTTGTAGGACATTTACAAAAAAGACTAGGCACATAAAATTTTAGGGTATCTTGGATAAAGTATAAAGGATAGGTATATTCATTCCATTTTCTCAAGAAAGTAATTGCTTTCCTCTTTCCAATGTTGGAAAAGCACAACTATCAATTAACAACATGTCAGAAGGTCTGGGTGCATAGTAATAGCTTTTATCTAATGGAGTTTTAGTGAATTTTCTTAGTTTAAGAAAGTTTGGTGAATTTTCTTTATTTTAAAGTAGGTCTTCACTTATTGAATGCTAGCTATTATATTTATATTGTATTCATACTTGATCTTTTGGCCAAAGCAGCAAGAGACCAGTTTAAAAAAATCTATTCCTCTTAATTTAAAGACAGTGATTAGAGGATATTCTAGAGCTTTGAAACTGTTGTGAGTATTCTACTTAAGAAAATAAACACTAATTGAAAGGGCTAATCAAAAACTCATCATCCTGAAGGGCACTTGGATGGTTCATAAGTGTGCAGCTTAGACAGACAAGGTGCTTGTACAGGGTCTCATCATTCTTAGTTGAGGAACCTTAAGCTATGCATTTGATGAGTCCTTGTGATGAGTTTGACTATTTATGATTGCAAAATATATCTGATATTAATTTTCTTCACAATTTTGCAGTTTTTAGGAATAATTTATCCTCACTCAGTAGCAAAAACATATATTGTAACATTTCTGTCAAGAAAATAATTGCTTTTTCTAATCTGTAGTCTTTGTGCACTTAATTCTGTCACACAATGTCTGCAAATATTCAGTAAATAAATAATTTCCCCAAAGTCATGCTCTTTAGAAGTGCATGAATAATTAAATCATTCCCCTTTATTGCAGTTATATAAGAGTTTTCCCTTATCTGATAGAGCTACCTTCATTTCATGAATCATTATCTCAGGGGCTTAACCAAAATTTACAGATAAAAATAGCCACCAAAGATGCTTTTTCAAATATTTCTATGTGATTCAGACAATTTCCTAAGAAATAAATTTTCTATAAAATGGACTCAACAGACTGTGTTTATAGCAGCACAATTTATAATAGCTAAATTTTAGAAGTGGTCTATATGTCCATCAACAGAAGAATGAATAAAGAAAATGTGATATTTACAAACAATGGAGTAATATTCTGCCATAAAGATAAAGGAGTCATTTGGAGGAAAATGGATGCACCTCAAAACCATAATGTTAACTGAAATAAATCAGACATACAAGCTTAAATATCACATGGTGTTTTTTATATGAGAAACATGAACTATAAATAGCAAAATAAACAATAGATACTAGGAAGTAGGAAGATAGATCTTTCTCAGATGGAAAGAGGATCAAGAGATAGCGGGAGTGGGGAGGGAAAGGAGATGAAAAAAGGAATTAAGATATGTTATGTGCATGTACCAGCTCCTTACAAGGAGTGTAAACATCACATACTGCAAACATGTACTAATAAAATAAATAAGTTATTTAATTAATTCAAGTATTTGTTGGCTCTCATATGGATTAGAGAAAAATTCTAATAACTGAAAAGAAAATTGTGAGTTGGAAAAGGGAGTTTAGTGTTTATTTGGGAAATTTGTTTTTGAGACTGTTGCTGTCAATAGAATTTTGTTGGTCATTACAAGGGCACATGTGCAAAATGTGGTTAAGTAACCAAGCTGGAATGTGTGACCTTCATAGCCCAAATAACCTGGTAAGAATGTTTAAAAACTATTATAAAAATTTACTATTCATGTGCATTAAAATGTTGTAAATGTGGTAGCAGAAATAATTCAGTTTCCCTCACTCAATGCTGAACCACGCTTTTATACCAGCTTCAGGATTGCCTTCTGTTTCAGTGTTCCCATTTGCTTGTTCACTATTATGATATTCAATTCAATAAAATACATGACTTTGTTAATTTTGTCAAATTCTAAAATACATAGGCCATTATATTTTTCTAAAGCTGTTACTACAGTCATATTTATTAGGAAAAGAGACCTTCAAATTTCATGGTGAGCTTCAAGAAGGTTTACCAAGAGGTTTACTCATTTCTCTTTGTAATGAGTTCTATCTTTAGAATAGAATAATTACCATTAGTCCATATGTCCTATGGAAATACATTTCATAAGATGTTCTGATCAAGAACCAGTATTTCCAGGGAGGCACAAAACTTTTAGATCTCTGACACTCATACACAATTGTCTTAGTCAATTTGCACTATTATAATAAAATATCATAAACTGAGTATCTTATAAAAAAACAAGAGTTTTTTTTTGAGGTACCAGGGATCAAACTCAGGACTTTGTGCTTGCAAGGCAGGTGTGGTGCCACTGAGCTAAATCCCCGGCCTCCCCTTTTTTTAGCGTAGAGATTTATTTCTTGCAAGTCCAAAATCAGGCTGTTAGCAGATATTGTGTTCATGAGGACCAACTTCTGGTTCATAATGGGACTCTTCAGCTGTGTCCTCAAACAGCAAAAGAGACGTGCGTTCTTGAATTCTCGGGCCACTTTTATTTTTTATTAATACTGTTCATGAGGACAATGCCTCGTGACATAATCACTCCTCTAATTTCAGCAGTATGTGAATTATAGAGAAACACAACCTTTTGGACTTCCTATACTCACACTCCTGGTGACTACATTGCATTGAAATGAGATTTATTAAAGGCTATAGGATTCACTTCTTTCCTGAAAGCTTCATCTTCAAAATTCCAGATGCGATACCATAACTATTTTAGTAAAGCTTTAGAAAGCTGTTCTATGACTCTCATGAGATTATTTTAAAACAATGTACTAAATTGAACTTTATGAGTCTAATATGTAAGTAAAATAATAATTTATTGTCCAATTGATACTCCTTTAATAGTGAAAAGAGGAAATATCAATAATTAAGATAATAGGTATAAATTAGAATAGTCCAGGTAAACCAGAACGTAAGATCACCCAATAGTAACAGTACCTGCTGTGTAGGATTCTTGTGACAAGTCAATATCCAAATATATGCAAAACATCTAGCTGTTATGTAGCAAACATTCAATAAGTGGTGCCTGCTGATGTTGTTATTTTTCATGTTTCCCATTTTGGCCAACAAAATTAAACGACAGTGAGTTATTTATTTTCTTTATTTATAATAGCTGATGTTGGGTCCAGTAATAAGGCAATGAGAGTTTAATAAAACAATCATACAGGGTCCTCTCTGAAAGGAAAAGAAACTTAAACTATATATCAGTATGTCTGCTATAGTCATTAAACACTGAAAGAAAGGAAGTCTGTTTTTAAAATTTAAAAAAATACTACACAACCCATCCTGTCTTTTGAAGATATACCAGCCTTGTAGTTACTTCCATGGGAAGCTACTTAGAACTAAGTAGATTATGTTGAAGCTTTTAGGCTTATTGGGGCAGAAAAAAATGTAAATAACTAATTTATTAGATGACTAGTCCTAAGGCATTGGTTTTTGGTTTTACTGATTCAGTATACTTATTAAAATAACTATCACACAATCGTTACTTAATAATTGTTGGATCAATGAAAATATGAATAAATGAATTTCAGCAGCTGAATATGAACATTATGAGACAATGACCTCTACTATTACCATGAAATCAAGGTTTCATTATTGCAGGAGACTTTCCTATGCTCCAGCTAGAACTTTTAGGGTCATAGAACCAAGGAATTCAGCGATTTTATAGTTGCAGTAAGTGGCAAGTATGGCGTTATTTGCTATTTAAACTGGTTCTCTGTTAATTGATTACAAAAAGAAAAAAAATCAATAAAACTCATCTACCAATTATCTCAATAAGGCTTCCTGCTGCACACACTATAAATTTGAAGCATGGAAGTCTTTTGTGTAGGCTGAAGTGCTTTATGAAATATCAACATTATTTATTAATATTCAGCATCTTTAAGTACTATTGAGAATTATAAACAGGTTCTAATTTCTGCTTTAGCTCCCTACATACTTTGACGTGAGCCATTTTACTTCTATTTCGTTTTCCACATCTATAAGAATAGGAAGCAATAATGGAAAATTACAAAGTAAATATAAATGATTACATCCATGTCAAATCATCTTTAAAAAGTGTGTGAACAAGATTAAAACTAATTTAAACATTTGATCAATAAAAAATGATTGATGCTATTGTCTTTTGTGCATTCTGACAAGTAAAGGGCGATTACATGCCAAGAATAGTAAAAAAATGAATGTATTAAATATATTCCTGGTTTGAGATGTGAGATTTCTTAATAAGGAAAGATAGTTGAATGCTTTATGAAGTTTATGAACTTGTAATTTGGTCCTGTAATTAGATGAGACTTTGACAGACCCATCCTTCTACAATTTCACAATCAAGAGGCTTTTGCCTACAATAGTGTTGAATCAAATAGACAGGCTTAATGGACTATTTTAAAGATTGGCCATAGCTTATGCAAAACATGAAGTCTTTAGAATATTTTAAAGGCTTCCTACCACAAATTGTTTTTGCAATTTTCATTTCATTTTTAACTATAAAGTTAAGGCATCTTTAGTTATTTTTATTTTAAATTGCTCCTGCTGTTTTTCTCCTCCTAAGAAGCAGTCACTGTTCTTTTTTCTTTCTCCTGGCCATTGTAATCTTTCTTACATGAATAAAAACAAAATGGTTTATTTTACAAAGAGTTTCTATAGATCTCTCCTTGAAGTTGCAAGGAAAATGTCTTACTATTATCAAATTGAAAAAGGTATAATGCAGTGCAGTTATAAGCGAGTTTTATCAATGAATATTTTCCCTGGTGTTCTCATTTTCCAAAAGCTCTTTCTGCTGCATCTTTTAGCATCCATGGCTGAAAAAGTTAATTCTGAGATCAAGGCAAAAGTTAAAATTGGGTAACCATGCTACAGATATCTTACTTTTTGGCCTACAGGAGTCTTGATACAAATTAATTGTTTCTGGGATTCTTAGACCTTCCTCAATCAGATGTAAATTGCACCACACATGATTGGCTGCTTTTCCATTCTTGAGTTCCCTATAGAGAACTGTTGGCCACCAACTGCTGTGGAGACACAGCAGAGCAGCAGCTTGTCTGGGACAGCTGTGGGACCACAAACAGGAATGGAGCTGAGTTTCAACCACAATTGTGTGCCTGCACACACACCCAGCACCTTTCCAGAATTTCCATTTAGAGCACCAGAGACATTTTTCAAGCCAGAAATAATGTTAGGGAAATCTATGACCAAGCTTTGTTTTTTAAGCAACTTTTCAGACCAATCTAGAGATGCTGGAGCACAGAACATCTAGCAGTCAGTAGGAATGAACATGAAATTAATGCCAAGATTGATTAGGGAAAAACAAATATAGATGCTCTCAAAAACAGATTTCCTATGACACTATATGGACCTGTAGAGGCAGCAGTAATAATAGTACCTTAAACTCAATTAAAATAGCATAAAAGACCCAGCCAGGAGACCTTAAGACCATATTTGTAGCTGAGTACTGAATTTAGCCCCAAGAAATATGAGATCTACTTTTCATCTCACAGGAATTTACCATTTCAAAAAACTTGGATTTAGGAGGTTATTAGAAGCAATAGAGCTGCTTTACTTCATATGTAAAGAAAGATTTGAAAATATAGAATATATCTTTTCAAAGAAATTTTACAAGTAAATTTTAAACATATATTGGGAAATGAAGAATTGAAATGACATATATATGAAATGTAGAATTCTAACCATAAAGCATTCATTCAGGTCTTATTGGATTTGTCTTCAGTGTCAGTATAAATTATTTGTGTTTATAAATTACATTTAAAAAGTCAATAACTGCTATTCAAAAAAAATTCCTTTCTTAGAAGAAAGTACTAATTGATCCTTTCTGCTGCATTCAAGGATTCAGATTACCTGGATTTAAAATTTGACTCAGGTGCTGTGTAACTTTGACAAATTACTTAACCCTCACACTATAGTTTCCTTTTCTATAAAATGCATAATTCTCATATTGGGAGTTGTGTAGAATAAATGAGATAACTCACTTCTAGGAGTGCTTGATGTTTAGAAAATGTTAAACACATGTTTATCATCATCATTTTTTTATATTCACTATCTCTTTAATTGATACTCCAGAGATTTCTTCAATAAGAATTCTCTGTAGGTATGCAGGATCACAGATAGCTATAAAATACAATTTCTCTGTCTATAGCGTCAATCTCCTCGTTATTGAGAGGGTCCTCTGTAATTATGCTGTTAATTTTCTTTATTGGGCAGTAATGTTTATTTTTACAATGTTTTTGGGTTGTAAAAATAAATAATTAAATGAGATGACATTTGTTAAAGTGCTAAGCATGGCCTGGCTTATAGTAAGTTCTAAATAATTTTTGGCTTTTAAATATTTGCTTTCTGTATGGGAAAGGAAACCAATATTTGATGTTCCAAATAAAACACTTCACCACACCACCAAAGTGCAATACACTCCTATGAACTATATAAGAATTGTTATTTTTGGCAATTATCTCCAGGCTGAAGCTATGATTTGAAGGTGATATCTGCAAAAGTCTAAATACAGTGAGACCTTACAATATGTTACTGAAGACTCCTGGCCTTAAAGAAAGGTGGTACAGGCCTTGCTTGCAGGCCATCCATGCAGGCAGCACTGGGCGTGGGGCCAGTGCCTGCGGCCATGGGAAATCCAGGTATCAAAATTGACTCCAGAAAAGACAACCTAACAGACCAGTAGCAGTGGAAGAAATTGAGAGTTACCAGAAACCTGTCATTCCCTACAATGCAAGGCTCAGCTGATGTCACAGGCTAAAAAATCCTTCATGAACAAGAGAGATCAGAGCAACATAATGGATTCAGAAGCTCATGAAAAGAGGCCACCAATCCTAACATCTTCAAAACAAGACATATCACCTCACATTACCAGTGTTGGTAAAATGAAGCATTATTTGTGTGGCTGCTGGCAGCTTTCAGCAATATAACAATCACATTTCCAGTTCAGAAGGTCCTCTTTTGGCAGCAGCTTTATGGAATCAACACCTGGGATGCAGTACTTCAGTTGAGGAGGGACTGATTTTGAAACTTGTATAGTGGAATCCTTCCCCCATTAATGCAGAAAACAACTACCCTGGCACTTATGTTTGGTCTGTATGAGGATTTATCTTGCCTTCTTCATAAGCATGTCAGTGCTCCACAGTTTGCAACCCGTGGTGCAGCTGCAGTACTTGCAGGGACAACAGAAGCCATTTTCACACCATTGGAAAGAGTTCAGACATTGCTTCAAGACCACAAGCGTCATGACAAATTTACAAACACTTATCAGGCCTTCAGGGTGCTGAAATGGCATGGAATTAGAGTATTATCGAGGTTTGGTGCCCATTCTTTTCTGTAATGGATTCAGCAACGTTCTTGTTTTTGGCCTTCGAGGTCCGATAAAGGAGCATCTGCCTACTGCAACAACTCACAGTGCTCATTTGGTTAATGACTTTATCTGTGGAGGTTTATTGGGTGCCATGTTGGGGGTCTTGTTTTTTCCAGTTAATGTTGTAAAAACTCGCATACAGTCTCAGATTGGTGGGGAGTTTCAGTCTTTCTCCAAGGTTTTCAAAACAATCTGGTTAGAATGGGACAGGAAACTGACAGATCTCTTCAGGGGTGCCCATCTAAATTGTCATCAGTCCTTCATCTCTTGGGGCATAGTCAATGCAACTTCTGAATTCTTGTTAAAGATCATATGAAAAAAGTCACCAGTGAAGTGCCATGCATCAACCGAATAGACCTGAGAAAAATGCAGTTTGACTTAGGTACAAATTGGCCCCAATACAAGTTGGTATCATTAAGTGCAGGCCACAGTGAATTATGGGAAAGCCATTTTCCCTGAGCATCAACAAAAACAGAATAAAAAGTTTCAGTAGGAAAATTTTAAGTCATTTTTTTCTTTTGTTTTTAATTTTTTATCATTACCAGAGAGCTTTAGGCTAATTGCTGGTAAATAGTTGTTTATCTGATGGTCTTTCACAGGGTATCCTAATAAGCCAGACATGATTCTTTCCCCCATAACAGCCTTTAAGCCTTCTGTATTGAAGCATATAATGGCCATAACCAGCCAGGGAAAATGCCCCGAGGGCCCTAGGATTTACCAGGCTTACTTTGTTACTCCATTTCTTCTTCGCTCTCAGGAGCAGTTGCAAAGGGTAGTCTTCATTAAACTCAAGTATATATATGGCAGGACACAGGCAGAACAGAAAAGAAAAACAGCTTATTTGGTCAATCTGTTTTATTTTATTTATTTATTTATTCATTCATTTATTTTTGGTACAGGGGATCGAACTCAGGACCTTGCACTTGTGAGGCAGGCGTGTGCCACTGAGATAAATCCCTGTCCCTGTTTGGTCAGTCTGAATTGTTGGTGTTAGTTTTGAAATTAAGCATCTGTTGGGATAGTCATAATCCAGACTGTTTTCTGTTTAGATGTGGTAGATGGAATCATGCAACTAATGAAATTTCTCATTTTGTTTTCTGCCTTTGTACATTTTCTTTTTTTTGGTACTGGAGATCGAACTCGGGACCTTGTGTTTGCTAGGCAGGTGGCGGCACCACTGAGCTAAATCCGCAGCCCTGAATGCTTTCTGTTTAATTCTGAAGGTGATCTTAAGCCCTTCCAAAATATCTTTAGGTTAATTTTACTGATTTCATTGCCAAAAGATGGGAAGATTTAAAATTTTTATAGGTGTTTGTTAAGTTGTTACTTACATATAGTTCCTATTCTCTCTAGCTTGGTTTATTTGAATTATTGGCTCCAATTTAATAGAGAGCTTTGGAGGTTTTTTCCCCCTTGAGTAGTAATTTGTCATATTTGAGCATCCTGTTTTCTTGAAGCTATACTTCTAAAAAATAAAACACTTCCATACATTAGAAAAAAAGAAAGGTGGTACAGTATATATGGTAAAGGCAGAGTACTTAAACATCTGGCTATTATTGGTTGGTCATGGGAAAGCAAGCACTCATGCTGTGAAAACCCACTTGCAAAGGAACTGCAGGTGGACTTTTAGAGCTGAAGGCAGAATTTATAGACAAGTAATAAAAAATGGAAATCCTATAACCCCAAGGAACTGACTGCTGCTGAAACCTGAGAAACCCCCCTGACTGAAGAAGTGAGTCCTTCCCCGTATACCTTCCAGATGAGAACACAGGCTTGGCCAACATCTTGTGAGAGTCTAAGCAAAGCACCAAGTTGAAGCATTCCCAGACTAATTTGACTAAAATTGTGGCACAATAACTGTATTTTCTTTTCAGCCACTCTCTTTGTGGTAATTTATTATGTAACATTAGCTTGTGACCACACATTGTCCTCATTTAATATTAAGGCAGATTTCTTGCTTTCTAGGAGAGTAACTTGAAAGTTAGCACAATGACATCTTGGATTGGAATTTTACCAAGCTATACCAGGGACATATACAATTGTTGAAAACATACTTTGTGTTCTAATAGTGATACTAAAAAAAGGTAAGTTTGAATCCTTGTTCTGCCACTGCCTATTTAATAAATGTACTCTGTCTGAGCTGCAGTTTTTGGGGGGGATAATAAAATGAAAATCATACCCTGTAGTTTTTTAGGATTGTGGTAAAGATTACCTGAGATAGCCAAAAAAATAATTAGCCTAGCACCAATTGAATAACAGAAACCCAATAAATAACTATTTTTACTAATAATATCTGGTGATCACTCTATATTTTAAGGATCAATACAATGTCTATGCAGATAAGGCATCAAGAAGCACAAATGAAAGCAGTAACCCTTGAATACATTCTTCAAGTTATATTTTGATCATGATGTCTTGCTTTATCATGAAGATTTCATGCACTGATGTTTAATATAAAAAGGTAAAGTGTTATTGTTCAAAAGATTAGGTTTTAAATGAAAAAAAATTTAAGGGAGTGATATTTTTAAGGAAACTACCAGGTGAAAATCAAAATCATGAATTAGAATGTAAAGAAAACCCCAACCATGTTTGGAACTGTACATGCTCTCCATTTAAAAGTGAACATTTTTTGGATAAACTCTTTTGTTTCCTCTTTTATACCAAATATTGCCTCAGATCAATGGAAAAAACTACTATAAAATATTCTAATGCTTTCTTTATTCTTTTAAAATTAAAGCAACATAAATTTTGTACAATGTACGTAGTGAGATGCCAAGAGATTTCATTTGTACTTTGTTAGTTGGCTTTCAATCACTGTGACAAAAATACTTGAAACAATCAATTTGTAAAGAGGAAAATTTTATTTTGGCTCATGCTTTCAGATGTTCCAGTCCATGGTTCCTTGGCTCTGTTGCTTTGGTCTACTGTGACACATTACCTTATGACAAGAGTGGTGGCAGAGAGTCCCATTCATCTCATAGCTGCTGGCGAGGAAAAAGGGAAGGGGTTGGGGTCCCAGTATCCCCTTCAAGTGCACACATCCCATCATCTCCACAAACATTCTATGGGTTATAAATGATCACATCTCCATTTTACAACTAAGAAAAATGCAGCTCATCACATTTGCTCAGGATCACCTAGTTTATAAACTATGTGAAATATGACCAGGAATATATGTCTAGCTGATTTTTAAGTCTCACCCATAGGCTCCTGCCTTAATATTTAAATAGTATCTAGTTCAATATATTCACTGTACAAAAGACTAAACTTAGGTTCCCATTTGCCTGATGTATGTGTGTATATAGTTCCACTAGCTGGATAAAAGCTGAAACTTTAACCATTATGCTCCTTGAGCTAGAACACAAAAAATTATAGTTGATACTCCTGGTCTAGTACTCATATGTATGTGGTTGTGTCTACATATATGTATGTGAAATTATACCTTTATGAATATGGACCTTACAGGGCACATAGGTCATATTTAGATGTCTTCTTGAGATTAGAAAAATAATTTTTGTATTTTTTTTTTTTTGGTACCGGGGATCAAACTCAGGATATTGCTCTTATG
>NW_004624810.1:7674621-7722687 GCF_000247695.1 Heterocephalus glaber | reverse complement strand
TACAATTAAATGACAATGACAATACAACATATCAGAATCTATGGGACACAATGAAAGCAGTCTTATGAGGGAAATTCAGAGCAGTGAATACTCGTATCAGGAAAACAGAGTGAGCAAAAATAAACAACCTGATGCTGAACCTCAACCTTCTAGAAAAAAGAAGAGCATGACAAACCCAAAGCTCATACAAGGGAGGAAATTATAAAAATCAGAAGAGAAATCAATGCAATAGAGACTAAGAGAATGATACAAAAAATCCATGAAGCCAAGAGTTGGTCCTTTGAAAGTATAAACAAAATTGAGAACCCTTAGCCAACCATATCAGAAAAAGGAAAGAAAAGGCACAAATCCATGCAATTAGAAATGAAAAGGATGAAATTACAATGGACCCAGAAGAAATCCAGAGGACCATGAATACCTACTTTGAGAACCAACACATAATAAAATGGAAAACACAGAAGAAATGGGCAGAATCTAAGATATGTGTAAATTACCAAAGTTGAATGAAGACCTAAAATTTTTAAACAACCCAGTATCAATCAATGAAATTGAAAATATAATAAAAAACTTACCAAGAAAAGCCCAGGTCCTAATGGCTTCAGTGCTGAAGTCTACATGACATTTAGAGAGGAACTATTGCCACTACTTTTGAAACTCTTCAATAAAATTGAAGAGAAGCAATACTTGTGAATTCATTCCTGGAAGCAAGAATCACCTTTATCTCCAAAGCACAGAAAAATCAAAAAAGAAACTATAAAAGAAAGAAAGAAAAACTAAAAAAAAGGAAAACTAAAAAAATGAAAAGTACAAGTCAACCTCACTAATAAACATAGAAGCAAAAATCCTTGATATGATACTGGCAAATAGAATGCAAAATATCATCAAGATCATACACCCTGACCAAGTAGGATTCATCACAGGGATGCAAGGATGGTTCAACATATGCAAATCACTAAATGTAATACACTGTATCAATAGAGCCAAGGACAAAAACCATATGATAATCTCAATAGATGAAGAAAAAGCATTTGACGAAATCCAACATGCATTTATGATTAAAAACTCTACAAAAAATTGGAATAGATGGTCTCTACCTCAATCTGATAAAATCCATCTATGAAAAACCAACAGCCAATATCATACTAAATGGTCAAAAACTGAAATCGTTCACCCTGAAATCAGGAACAAGACAAGGATGTCCACTATTATCACTCCTGTTCAATATAGTTTTAGAAACATTAACCACAACAATTAGACAAGAGAAAGAAATGAAAGGAATATAGATAGGAAATGAAGAAGTCAAATTGTCATTATTTGCAGATGACATCATACTGTATACAGAAGACCCCAAGAACTCCACCAAAAGTCTTCTAGACTTAATTACCAAATTCAGTCAAGTAGCTGGATACAAAGTCAACACACAAAAATCAATAGCTTTACTCTACACAAACAACAGACTCACCGAGACAGAAATAGGGCAAATGATTCCTTTCACAATAGCATCCAAAAAACTGAAATACCTAGGAATCAACCTAATAAAAGAACTTGAAGACCTCTTCTCTGAAAACTATGGCACTTTGAAAAGAGAGATTGAAGACGATATCAAAAAATGGAAAGACATCCCTTGCTCCTGGATAGGAAGAATCAACATAGTGAAAATGGCCATACTTCCAAAACTGCTATATAGATTCAATGCAATTCCAATTGAAATCCCAGCAGCATACTTCACAGACTTTGAGAAAACAATCCAAAACTTCATTTGGAACAAGAAGAGACCTATAATAGCAAAAGCAATCCTAGGCAACAGAGACATGGCATGGGATTTCACAACCCCCAACTTGCAACTATACTACAAAGCTACTGTGATAAAAGCAGCATGGTACTGGCAAAGAAACAGACCTGACGACAAGTGGAACAGATTAAAGGATACAGAAACAACTCCAGATACACTCAGCCACCTCATCTTCAACAAAGGAGCCAAATACCCTCACTGGAGGAAAGACAGCCTCTTTAATAAGTGGTGCTGGAAAAATTGGGTGTCAACTTGCCAAAGATTAAAACTAGACCTATATCTCTCACCATGGACTAAACTAAAAGCAGCCTTCCTCGCAAGTACAAAGTCCCAAGTTTGATCCCTGTACCCTCCAAAAAATTATCTATCTATCTATCTATCTGAAATAAAACAGAAATGCTGAACCAACTGGAACAGTGGTTAGGTAGAACTCTTGAAGACATTGGTGTAGCAAAAGATTTTATGAACAAAACCTCAGTTGCCTGTGAACTAGCACAATCAACAAGTGGGATCTCTTCTTATCAAAAAGCTTCTGCCCAGCAAGAGAAACCACCAGCAGTGTGAAGAGACAACCCACAATGTGGGAAAAAAATCTTCACCTGCTCTTCTTCAGATAAAGCTCTACTATCTCGAATCTATAAAGAACTTAAAAAGATCAGACCTCCCAAATTTAAAGACCCAATCCAAAAATGAGCATCTGAAATGAACAGACATTTCTCAGACTCAAAGTAGAAATAGCAAATAAACATATGAAAAAATGTTCAACATCACCAGTCATTCAAGATGTGCAAATGAAAACAATGCTTAGATTCTACCTCACCCCAGAAAGAATGGCTGCTATCATGAAATCAACCAATAACAAGTGCTGGTGCAGCTGTGGGGAAAGAGGAACCCTACTCCACTACTGGTGGGAGTGTAGACTGGTGCAACCACTGTGGAAATCAGTATGGAGATACCTCTAAGAACTAGGACTGGAAGTCTCATCTGACCCAGCTATTCCCCTGCTGGATGTCTTCCCCAAAGATTTAAAAGAATCATACCACAGTGATATATGTGCACCCATGTTCATAGCAGCACAGTTTGTAATAGCTAAAACTTGGAAGCAGCCCAATTGCTCATCAGCTGGAGACTGGATAAAGAAAATGTGTTTCTTTAAAATAAATTGCAGTACTTCTGAGCCATAAAAAATGAGAAATTAGAGACATTTATCGTTGAATGGATGCACTTTGAGGCGATACTCTTAAGTGAAATAAATAGGACACACATGTATACATACTGAATAGTTTCTCTAGTGTGAGAACCTGAAAGTGTAAATAAGGACTAAAAGTTATTAAAAATAATGTTAAATAGGAAGACAAGGCACTAAGGGGAACTGGGAGGGGTAGGCAAAAGGAAAGTAGGGTATGGAATTATTATGAGAAATGGAAAAATGGAAACAAAGTCTTTGTAAATAGGAAAGGGTGGAGGGGCTTAAGGGAGGTCAAGGGAATAGGAAAAAAGTAAGAATCAAGATACATCATGTAAAGGTACAAGTTCTCAGTCATAAATGTAACTGTATTGTATGCCTAAAATGTACCAATAAATTTAGTGGAAAAAAATAATGCAATGTTAGGGATTTCATTGTTATGTAAGACCTGTACCAATAAACTAAACTTTTTCACATTTTGGACAAATCACATGTGAAAATGATACCTGAGAAAATAGAAATATCAAAGAGAACCTGATGACTGCCTCAATTTATTAATTGGAATAAAATTCCAGGATGCAATCCAGCGAAGAACAATCCAAACAGAACCTTCTGATCTTGCTAAGTTGAAAAGGCAATATTGTGAGTTTGGGGATTCCAATTGATTGGAAATTATGTGATAAAATAGGACTGAAAGTAAGCTCTGCATTGAGGGATCCCTTTAATCTTTTATGTGAGTGAGGATACAACCTGCAGCCATAAAAATAACCACTAGGAAAGAAGAGGGAGAACTATACTAGGAGCTAACATAGGGCTAGGAATAACTTGTATTCCTTCTAGTCAGACTGAAGAAAAACTCAATACAAGGACACTGAATACAGTCCTCACTGTATTGCCTTAAAAGTACGTCTAACTTGGCCCTAGACTAAAGGCTTCTTTGAACCCATGCTAACAAAACCGCAGAGCAAAGCTTACACAGTTGAACTCCTAACCAATTTCACTATGACCTAAAATAATGATCAGTCATATTTAGAGGAATGTAACAAAATCTAGGATGCAGAAATGTAAAAGTCAAAGTGTTTCATATTCAGTGAAAAATTATCAGGTATCCAAAGACATAGAAAATTATGATCTATAACTGACAATAAATTAGTAAACAGATACAGAAATAATAGAGTTGACAAGGATGTTAAAACATTTCTGATATTAAATCTATATGCTTATTAAGTTAGAAGAAGGGATAGACATTACAAGGAAATAAAAGGGTGATATAAAAAATACGTGATCTTTTAAAGAAAAATATAATGCCTGAAATAAAAAATAGATTGGCTAGAATTAATAGCAATTTACACATTGGAAAAGAACCATTAAGTTGAAATGAAATCAGAGCAGCAGAAACTACCCAAAGTGAAAACAAAGAAAAGAGACTGAAGGGAAAAAGAGCAGTGTACTTAATTGGAGTACCAAAAAGAGAGGAACGAAGGGGCTCAACATATTTGAGGAAACAGTCATGGAAACAGTTTAAAATTTACAAGTACTAAACTCACAGATTCAAGATGCTCAATGAAGCCCAAACAAGAGAAACATCCAATGCATATAACTAGTTATGGTAATAAGTTTTAAACTCTTTATTCTGAAAAATATTTTAGATTTTTATTCCCGTTCTTCAAGTGAAGAACCTAAGGCCCAGAGTGTTGATTTTCCCACGTACTTAGTTTGTGACATCGTGGCAGTTAAAGGACTTCGCTTCCATTATGGGCCTCAACCATGTGTGATTGTGGAATGCTGTTTTTTAATATGGCATATTTGTACCAGAGTTCAGGGATGTGTAATTTACATAGTTCAAGTAAGTTCTATATCTGTTGTGGACTTTTATGTAGTGAACTCACAGTCTGTACTCAAAATGCTGAGGATTAATGAACAAATAAGAATTGAAAAATGGAGGAAACTATTTACTAGTAATAGAATCTTTGTTACCCTGTGGGAAAAATAATAGCATTAGTGGTGAGAACAAAAATTGAAATTGTGTATTATGAAAAATAAAAAAAGAATAATTGAAGAGAAATACCAGAATGAATCAATTCAGGAATAAGATTGAAAACAACAAAGGGAAAACTTAATAGTATATAATGATATACTGATGAGTCAGAATCTTCATAACCAAGATCTAAAAATGAACAAATGATGAATTTAGTAATCTATTTTTATAGAGGTGATTTTTCTTGCTATTTAGTTTTCTAACATCTTCTGTCTAAACTGCATAACATTATCACTTTTATATTCCAGTTTTGCTCTTGCTGCCTAAAATTATCACTTTCATTTCAAAATGTGACTCGTATTCTTTGATCCACTAATTGGCTTTATTTTCTTAGAACCATCCTGCTTTTTCTCCATGTTGCTTGATGAATAAAAAAATTCAATTCATTTCCAGGATTTCACACCCGTTTTTCTTAATTTCCCTTTCCCCCTTTTTTATACATACTGTAAGTGGCACCTAAAGATTCTAGCTCTAAGAGAAATTCCAGAAGTTTCTAGCATTAGTCTCATGAGACTCCTTATTAAATATTTAATATTAAATGTAACTTTGGAATAAAGATATGGTGCCATGAACCCTTGAAAAGATTTGGAATATAGGAATTCTACTATTTCATGTGCCAATATTCTAAGAACTGAAATAAAGCTTCCACAACTTCTTTTTAGTCCTAATTACCTTATTACATAGACTTTTCCTAAAATCAAGATTTTGTAATTTTGGCCTCACAAGCTGTATATGGATGAAACTCATGGTTAAAACAAAAGCCATATCTTTATTTCCACTAAATAGTGATGAATTTTACCATTTCATTCAGTTATGAAGGTGTGCAACAAACCACTGTTGTGAGCAGTGCTTGTGAATTGGTATTAATATAAATCATTGATATTTTCATATTATACTATAATTATTACAGATAACTCAATAATTTTTAAACTTATCCCTATTTCAAGGTAAGTATTATTAGAATTGCTGTTTGATTTTTGTTGTTAAATAAAGCAATAAAGAAATAAGAATTTATTTTTTTAAATATTTGCAAGTGAAATTTCAATACATTTGTTTTAATATAATCTTATGTATATCCTTTTATGCATTAAAAATGCTATCTGAGAAGAGGATCAGGGCACAAGAGAGTTAAAAATTCTGTACTTGATAACAGTTCAATATGATTTTAAATAAGGGCCTGATTTGGTTTAACTAAGGCACAGATTCCTGAGGCTATAATGGTCAAGTGATTCTCTTAAGGTTATGAAATACTTCCACAAATGCTTCTGGAAAAATAATTTTTTCAGCTTAATATTATGTATTGATAGGAGAATGCAAGATAAGATTTCTTTTTATTGTGATCTAATTAATGCAGAGAAACTATTTCAAATTTAACAAGTTCTGTCCTTGAAGAAATACTGTACTACAGAGGACAGAGATCCAAATTGGGTGGCAGGAGCCGAAGATTCAAATTTGAGTTCAGATCTCACACAGCTTATCACTTTTGTATTTACTGTTGCCATCTGCAAATAAATGAATTATATTTGGTGATATTTATGATCTTTTGACTTTCTGATAAAAACATGCTAAAATGTTTTCTAAAAATATTGCTGCTATTAACTGAACATAGCATTTACAGGAACTTTTCCATAGTCAGAATGGGTCCATTTACATTCTTCCATCCTTTCTTAAATCCTGCTACTCTTTGATCAATCCCTTTTTATGAAATGGTGAATTACATTTAGGAAGCTGTAGTACAGTCTTAGGGTGAATATAGAGAAATGGCTTTCCTTCTCTAAACTTTATTTTTCTCATTGGATGACAATAATTATGCTTAGAACAGTAAAGACTAAATATAATATCACATGTCAAATAATCATAGTGAACTTGGTACACAAATAGTGTTTAATGAATGTCAGACCTTGATCCCACTCAAAGCAAAAGACAACTAAATTTCCAATTGAATATTATGCCTTGCTACTTTGATATGTCAGCTCGTCCTCTTTGAGACTTAGCCAACAGGACTTAATAAGTGGTTATGTGTGGGTATGTGTATATTAGTGTAACCAGAAGGGACCTAGTGAGTCCCTTTTTGGACCCTCTCTGTTAGTAATTCATTACGAATAATCATTTTCTGGTGATGTAACTACGTCTATATGTACGCGTAGTATTCATGGGTTCTTGGTTCAATCTTTAGCACAAAAATAAAAATGAAAATTATTACCTCATGTCCTCTTATCTCTTCCTCTCTTTTTGTTCTATTTTGTGCTCTTATTCTTGGGTGAAAATGCTATTACTGTGTGTTTTTCTTTGCAGGTGCTCCAAAATTTAAGAGATACTAGCAATTGATGAATTCTATTTTTGTGGTGAATAATCAGGGTGTGGTCATTACCCCAAAGAGTATTCTTTTTTTGTGGGTGGTAATACATTGTGTATAAGTTATGTATATAAATACATATGAAATATACACATGCACACATTCACATTACATGGATATATACTCATTATAACAAAACCTGCTTGCAGTCAATAATAAAATAAGTTTATATTATCAGAATATACACTGAAAGCATTCATGACAGACTAAAAAAATGTAAAAATGCCTACAGAGAATATGAGTACCTTGAATTTTTTTTTGTACTGGGGATTGAACTCAGGGCCTTGTGCTTGCAAGGCAGGTGCGGTGCCACTGAGCTAAATCCCCAGCCCTACATTGAATTACTGTTTCTCAAACTATGTCCTAACCATTTGGTATAATGTAATTGTAACCACCTAGAAATAGATAGAATTTTATTTTAATGTTTAAAAGGTTTGTAGCTTTGAAACTTAAACTTTTTCCCATCTTCTTTTCTCTGCTGAAAGCTCATTGGGAAGGGCTTACAAAATATCTTTAATAAGTGAAATTTTACAAACACTCACTTATTCAATAATCCATTTATGTTAAGTTCTTTTGTTTAGCACTCCCTAAATATATGGCAAATCAATATATAATTTATTTAATGAGAAGTGAAATTTATAGTGGTAGACTTGATGTGGATATAAGATTTCTTTTGAGGCTATTTTTTGAACTTTTACTATTATTGAACATTATATATTTTATCAGTTCTAACCTTATACCAATATTTTATTGCTTTACTTCACACTAAAAAATGTTTCAGTTCCATGAATAGTCTTCTACTAGGTTTAGAATGAAGCATTGATTCTGGTTGGATTTTTAGAAATGTGTCATTAGATGCATTTTAATTAAAATTTTTAAATTATCTATTATATTCAGGTAATTAGGCTGACCTTTCAAGGAATATGTTTCTCAGAATAAATGCTTACCTTTATTTCCAACTTGTGAATATAAATTTACTTCAGTAAAATAAATTCAACAATTATAAAGTAGCACATCAATGAGTTTAAACAAAAAGTCGAAAAAATAATGTGACTGGTTCTGTTAAGATTTGGGATCAAATGAGCCTTTTAATAAAAGGAAGGCTTTCACTGTGTTACAAAAACCTTCCCTCACCTTTTTGTGGAAGGGGAATGAGGAATGTCTCACAGTAGAGTAACATCCTTACTGTGACTCAGTAGTTAATGCTGTAGTGGAAAATATATGTGAGTCTTTTGACAGATATCCCAAGAGCCTTTGTTTATACTGGACATATCTTTCAATGTTCAGTCAGCATGTATAAGATTATCTGTAATGTGATCGTATGAAAGTTACTGGTCAAAACACTTTTAGTTCCAAGAAGGAAGCAATTTGAAATTTTCAAAATATAGATAGGTTTTTTTTAGAACTTTTGTTATAAGAAAACTTCAACAATAATAATGCCAACATTATAATGCCATTTCTGTAATAATAGCACTTCTGTTATAAAACATTATTATAAAAGTGCTATTATAAAAAGCTCTTTTATTTAAAATTGATTCAACAAAGTACTAAAATGTCTTCTTATATTATAGAAAATTATCACAAATTTTTCTTGCTTTGCAATGAAATTTTTATTCCATATCTTATTTGATTTTCTGTAAAATGATTTTCAGATTTTCTTCTGATAACCCTGAAGCTTTGGCCAGACTGCTATTTAGGACAGGAAATTACTTGACAGACAAAGTCAAATAATGTCCATTATACTAAACAGAAGCACATAGTATAATTGATTTAATCAAAACTAATTTAGGTCTAAATTATTCTTCATTTATTCTTTACATAAAGGACAGGGTAAATTTTAGGTGTTAAGTATAGAGATATCTATTAAAATATATCTTCTTAGAGCATTTAAACATTATGTGATTATTTAAATTAAGTTGAAGCTATACCTTTTTAGGAAATAATTTATTCATAAAACTTATTAAAGACAAGCAAGACTTTTCTTACAGTCAATATTAAGCACATCAAATCAGAGGCTCATAGGTCTTAAGATAACTTAATTATATACAAGTGGTTGCTATTCATTTTGAAATCCCAGAAAATACATTTAGAAATGAAATGTTATTCAGACTCTCTGGTGTTCAAAAAAAAATGAAATTTCACAAGCCTTAAATAATATAAATATTCATAACTACAATTTTTTTATTATAAAATCAGTCATTGAATCCAATACAGCCTGATTGTCATACCTTTGTTATAGGTGAGTATATGTGTTGGTCACTCTTCTGTCTGCATTATGACTTGTGTGCACAGTATCAAGAATATCCTGAGTAACAAGGATAACTGTCCTTTAAAATACTGCCTCATGATGCCTTTATTCTTTTTAATGAACAAGATATAGAAGCTTGATAGAGTAGAGGGAATTTGGGGTTTAATATTGAATTAGTAACCATAAGTAAAAATGGATTGTATTGTTTACCCAATCAGAGCACCACAAACTCAAAATAACCACTAAAACTATCTCTAATGCTATGTTTTAGGATGACACACTTTGTTAGGTGTTTGCTTCTTATACCACTGACTGTTTGGCTGTCAGAGAGCATCTGCTGCACCGGCATACCGTGGCAGTGTCTATAATTAGCTGACTATGTGCCACTCTTCTGCTGAGAAAAACACCTGCCAGAATGACTGTGGCACAGGAAAATACACAGGTACACAAGTGTATACCAATGGCGTATGTGGCATACTATTGATATTTAACACATTTCAGTATGATTTATAATCAAAATTGTGAAAATACGTGAACAAGTGTCTTCAATATTAAATCAGAATCATATGTCTTAGAAAATCCCTTACGTACTACCTTCTTTAGAAAATGTTAAACTGTTGGGCGATTTGGATGAACCATGCAGTATGTGAAACTCATCTGTAACAGTTGTGCTAAATCATTATTTAGTACATAACTATCTTGAAGGATGAAAGATCCCTTGCATCATGGAGGAGTCTGTTTTGTCTTTTGTCAATCTTTGAGAAAATCCTTCCTTACAGTAAGCTGGAATTGTTTTCCAGAATCATTCACCAACTTCAAAGTTCTTTTCCTTGGTATAATATTGAACAAATCTACATTTTGTTCTTATGATGATTTCAGTTATTAGGTAATGCTTATATTTCATTTTCTCCATCTGAAGGCTTCAAATCCTCAGTTTTCTAAATTTTTCTTTATTTTTGTTTGGTTGTTCTTGTTTCCTTCTGAGTTCTGTAAACTATAAATCCATAAAATACCTTAAAAAATGGTACTTGGGCCTAAATGTATGATTTGACATCACAGAAAATACAAATTGTCATCTTCTGTATATGAAAAACCTTTAAATTTCATAGAGCTATGATTCCATTAATGATGCTATTCACATCACTTGATCTTACTGTCATTAAAAATCACATTCCCCCCAAACATTCACATATTTTGGCAAGTCATACTATTTCAGGCCTTTGGTTTTAGGAACTACAAAGATGGATTTGAAATTTAATGTAAATACATATAACTTACACTATTGTAGTTATTTATTTATTTATTTATTTATTTATTTATTTATCTATCTATCTATTGAGACAGGGTCTCGCTATATAGTTCAGGCTAGACTTGAACTGACTATATAGCCCAGGCTAGCCTTGAACTTCTGGCGATCCTCCTGCCACTGCCTCCAGAGTGCTGGAATTACAGGTGTGTGCCACCGTGCTCAGCCTCTGTCATTTATTTTTATGGCTGTTTCATATTTCCTTATGGAACCTTGAGATCTGAAAATGTGATAAAAATTCTATGCTGTTGTTCAAGTAAGAAATGATGGGGAATTGTTAAAATCAGTACTGAAGAGTCTTTGTCTATATTTCTAAAGTTTAGGTACATGTGTCTACCGTATTAATATTAAAATATTTCACTTTAGAAATTTACTATTAATTCTTAAAATTATAATTATTGAATTTGCTTTCTTATTTCTCTAACATTTGTGCAAATTGTCATTTCTTGTCCTTTTTGGTGGGGAGACTTGAAATAATGCAACAGTATTAGCTTCTTGATATTGATGAAATAAAAAAAATTGATAAGTGGTGAATTTTGTTAGTTCTAGAAAAAAGGTTATTACTATCAACCAAGACAGCTTAGAAAGTAGAATTTAACTTCATGAATTTACCAAATTCTAAGTTCTGTGGTTTAGCCTTGAGGACCATGTGAATGGATCTTTTTCTCAGAAGGTCACTTATATTAATTAGTCACTTTGGAGATAAAAGTGTACAAACCAAATTGCAATCAATTTATAAGACACTTCACTTTTCCTGGGACTTTCAGGCACTATATATACATTCACATAACATTAAATTTTTCTCAGAAATTTATCTTGGTAAGCATGAAATTAAATGAAATGTTGCAGAGTGCATCTGTAGCAGTATCTTCAATCTGGTCACTTTAGATTAGGAATGACTTGTTTAAATCTGCAAGTATGAATACCACTTGTTTTATGTTCTAAACTCAAACTCTGGTTTTCCTGTTCAGACATAGCAGTCTCTCTCAGATTGACAAGTCTTTCTTTGTGTATATTAAGTCATTCATCCAAGTCTTGCTATTGTCTGGGAGACTTTTCTTTTAAATGACATATTTCTGATTAGTTCTATTGTATATCAACTTTGTAACCCTGAAAGACATTTTACTTTTTATATTTCCATCTGAAAAAACTTCAGACCTCTATGAATTTATGGCTGACATCTGAATCTAGCCTAGGCAATATATTGGTCAGCTTTCTTGCTGCTTGGACACAATACCCAATACCCATAACTTAGAAGAGGTTTAATTTGGTTTACAGCTTAAGAGGATTCAGTCCATACTTGGCTAGATTCAAGGGAGAATATCATGAACAAAGAGAGTTTCAGAACAAAGAGGGTTGGTTACTTCATTGTGGCCAGGAAGCAGAACATGGGAGCAGTGCCAGAGACCATATAAAATATTCGGTATAATGCCTCCATGACCCACCTAGACATAGCCAGAAGCCCAGAAGTGGGCTTTGCTGATCCCCTGTACATTACTTAATGGAGTCACGCTGACATATCATGATTGCTGGTCACAGTCCACCACTTGTCAACTTGACACTCAAAGACATCTCCATAAATCATACTTAATCTCCAAATAAACATGTAAATTAGTAATTTTGCCTAACACAATACTATTTTGCTTATGACTGAAAACTTAATAATCCCTTCCCCAAACACTCAACAGTTCTAGCATTGCCCAAAAGTCTAAGTTAAAGTCTCTTCTGAGACTAAATGTGTATTGTGAGCTGCAAACCCCTATAAAAAATTTTAAAAAGCAAGTCACAGGATCCGAAAGTACAATGGCACAGATCAACATTCCCATTCCAAAAGCAAGGAATAGTGGAATGAAAAAGAATCAGTTGAAAGCAGGACTGAACCTCAGCAGGGCTTACATTAAATCCTGTAGCTCCATATCTGGTGTTAGAGTCCCATAGTGGTGAGATGTGAGTTCTAGAGGACTTGGGTGGCCTCACCTCTATGACCGGACCAGTTGTAGCCAGCAAGTCCTCTTCCCAGCTGACTCCATTTACTGTCTGCAGCTTTCCTTAGTTGTTTTCCAGATTCCTGGCATCTCCAACTTCCTAGAGTCTCCTGAAACTTTGCCTTCATTACCACAGCTTCATACACTGATATCTTAGAGACTCCTTACCTGAACTTTCAGGCCTTCCTTTCAAATCTGGATGAAAGCCTCCTTGACACAAAAACTCTTGCATTCTGTTTGCCAGAAAAACCATTATCACAGGGAAGATGCTAAGGTATGCTGACAATGAAAGCAGTAGCCAGGTGCCCTTAGATCATGGCTGCAGTGGCCTTTGGATCCCTGGATAAGTGAGCATGGTGAAGTGACTCCATGGAATCAGTTCCCTAGGAGGCCCTTCTTAAAAAGGGGTATAAGAATTCTCTTCTTAAATGAAACTTTGACACTTCTGCAACATTGAGCCTGGGGCGGGTAAGTTCTTGCTAATTTTTGAGACGTTCTCAAGGTGTCTTTCTTGTAATCCCTGTACAAAGTAAGTGGTTTCTTATTTTAAAAAGTTTTAGTACTTGGTACATAGTGATTACATTCATTGATGTATGCAACTCATCTTAATACTTTTTATATCTGCCTCCCACTCCTTCCCTCATCCCTTTGTCCCCTTCCCTTTTTTTCAAAAGATCTATCTTCCTGTTTTGCATTATCTTTTATTTTTCTCTTTAATTTATTTATAATTGTCAAATCTCTTCAGAAACCATTCCCTCTTTGACCCCAACTTTACATGTTCTTTTAAAGCAAAATTTAAGTTTTTCAAACTTTCCAGCCTTGCTTTTTGTAAATTCTTACTACACATCTGGTTAAATGAAGCCAGCAATACCAGTGCACACCCTGAGTGTTGGGATGCCTTGAAATTTTCTCCACTAGATCAAGTAGTTAACTTCCCTTAACCTCAGTTTCCTGCAAAATCTCAGGTCAGGGGCAAAATGCACATGCATTCTTTTTTTTTTTTTTTTTTTTTTTGCCAGAGTACAACACACATGGTCTGTCATCCAATTGCATATGAATTCCTTGTTCTCTACTACAATCTCCTAAGCCTGGCCTTTACAATCCCCATTCCCATTATGATCCTATGAGCTTTGACAAGAATCCCCCAGCAGGTTCTGCTTACAAGATTTGAGAGTTTCTATTGCTTACATCTCCATACCTTTCCAGACTCTTCCTGCAAATCTGAATGAGATGCACAGGTGTAGTCATAGTGATGACTCTATTCCTGGTATCAGTTTTTTAAATTGGTCACTTTTCCTGTTTCTAGGACATAATACACAATACTCACAACTTAACGGAGGATATATGTAATTTGGCTCATTGCCTAATGATTTCATATGATCCAGTCCATGGTTGGCTAATTCCAAGGCAAGAATATCATGGCAGAAAGATGTTGTAGAGCAAAGATGTTCAATTCATGGAAGGCAGGAACCAGAGCAGGATATGGGATGTATATATATACGTATAATCATCTTGCTGAAGTTTATTTTGGCATATAGTAATATGTCATTTAATTTAAATTTAATTATTCTCAATTATTATCTATGCTTGAAAGTTGGTAAATTTTTATTGATTTATATTGACCTCATATATGGGCCTTATATATGGAAAATTTGTAGGCCCACAAATATGGAGCACATGTTATGGTTAAGCTTGATTGGCTTGGGTGCTTCTCAGAGAATTGGTGGAGCACACTCATGAATGTGTCTACATGAGTCATAGAGATGTGACCTTGGGTATTATATATAGTCCCTCATCTCTTGCACTCTGGCACTGTTTCCATGCTCTGCTTCCCAGCCCTCAGAAACTGTGTAAGCAGCTTCACTCCCCAATGCCCTTCCACCATGATGTTCTTCGTTTGTACTCTACTGAATTCGTGGAAAATGTGAGCTAAATTAAACCTCTCCTCCTTTAAATTCTGGGTATTAGGTATTTTTTCTCAGCAATAGGAAAGCTTGCTAATATGGCCATTTTATGCTTCATGTATTTGAGATATACTTAATTATTTATTTTATTATTGAGTTTGAGACCAAAATTAGCAAAAGGAATGGGTTGAGAAAGGTGGGAGGAGTTGGGTTAGTGTACTGTAATCATCTCTTGCACAGTTTTTTTTCTCCTTATAAAAACTGGGCCACCTCTTTTTTAAATTTTACTTGTTAGCACAGGTTTACAGGACATGCATTTTACAATCATCTTGCAGAGTTGGTACATATACATAATACAGATTATTTCTTTATTTTTATCCCTTCCCTTCCCCTCCCTTCTCCTCTAGTTTCCCTTTCCCTCTTTTCATTCTTTCTGATATTATTAATATTAAATCATGTTTATGCATATAATAGTGACATTTGTTGAGATTGTTAGGATCCTTTACATGGCATATCTTCACTCTACCTATTTCCCCACCTCTTTACCACCACTTGCCTTTGGTCTTCTGGACCACTTTCCATGTGGAAGAGCTCCATCCCCTTGTCTCCTATCCTTTCTTTATTTTTCTTAGTCTGTACTTTGCCGTATTCAAATGAGTTACCATATGGTATTTAAGCTTGTGTGTCTGATTTATTTCATTCAATGTTATATTTTCCAGTTGCATCCATTTTCCTACAAATGTCTACAATTTGTCCGTCTTTATATTTTTTAACTTTACATAATCTTTCTTGGTTCTTATTTTTCCCCCATTCCCTATGCTCCCTTCACCCCCTCCACCCCTCCCTATTTACAAAGACTTTGTTTCCATTTTTTCCTTTTCTTATAATTTTTCCTTTCCCTTCTTTCCTGTCCCCTTCCCCTCGCACTTCCCCTACCCCTTTGAACCTTTTCTTCCTATTTCAAGGATTTTAGATCTGTGCTTATTTTCTAAACTTTCTAAAGGAAACCACTAATAATCTAAATATGTACTGATGATATTTTAAGATTTAAGTCTTCTTCCCTTCCTGTGGCTCTGTGCTCCAAATTCACATGGCCAGTTTTTTCCCATTGTAGTAAATATGGTAAAGTTATCTAAATATGGCAAAATTATCTAAATATGGTAAAGTTGCTAAATTATGCTTAATTTTTTCCTTACATTTTCCTTCCATATTCAATTTATTAACAAAAGTAACTGATGTAAAATATATTTCTATATATTTTTTCCATGTCTATTTTTAATGTCTTATTCTGAAGTGCTAATTGCCCTAGGCAATTTATAACACTGTAAAAGGATTACCTACTCCCCACATCTCTTATAGTAATCTATTTCTGTTTTCATGGCATTTAACACAATCAGAATTACTTGTTTGTCTGTTAAATTCATTTTTTATTAGGCTGTAATCTTGCAAGAGTGGGAACCACATTAAATTTGCTCTTCCCTGTGTTCCCAGTGCCTAATATATTATTGTTACTTATTAGTCTCCTAATAAATAGAAGACATTCCATTAAAAAGTCATACTATATTGAGTTAGTTTTCCTGTCTCATACATTTTTATAATTTTACAATGAATATATTCTTAAATTTGGGGGGATAGATTTCTTAGTCTGGATAGGGATTGGGTTGATCAGATAATTTGAAAAGTCCTATTATTTGCTCCTGTTATTCCTAAATATTTGAGTGGTGATCTGTTTAGTAATTAAAAAGAAACTATTCTACCTGCTTCATTATTTTTATTAGTTATATATTTGCATGTATTTCTATCCTCTTTTAGAATATTTAATACTATTATGGAGGGCAAATCTACCTATGTATGATTTATTTCATTGGTTAATATTTTTTTACTATGTTGTTGGCCCTTCATCAAAAGTTATTTTTTAGCATGTTCACCATACATGAAGTTTACATTTACTTTAAGGAGTAAGTACATGTACTTAACATATTTTGGTTCTTTTTTTCCCCCTCTTCTCCTCCCCACCCATCTCCCTCCCTCCATATCTAGATCTTCTTTCCCCATTATCATCATTATTGGTACTGATTTTTTTAGTTCATGTTTGCAACATATAATGATTACATTCATTGTAGGTATTTGATACATGTACATAATGCCTCTTAAATCTTTTTCATCCTCTTCCACTCTCACCCTGCCCTCACTCTCAGTTTCTTGGACTTCTCATTTTCAAAAGAACTATCTCCCTGTTTCCTTTTATCAATCTTTTATTTTGCTCTTTACATTACTCAAATAAGAGAAGTGATATTATATTGAAGCTTATGTATATGATTTCTTGCACTTAACATTATGTTTTCAAGGTGTATCCATTGTCCTACAATGTCTCAAATTTCTCCTTTGTTATAGCCAAGTAATATTACATTATGTATAGATATCACATTTTAGTTATCCATTCATCTGTTGATGGACATATAGGTTGCTTCCTGGATTCAAATATTATGAATTGTGCTACTATAACGTTGCTATACATATAACATTGGTATATATATTTTACTATAATATGATGTCTTTAGGTCTTTTGAGAAGACACCCAGAAGAGGAATAGCTGTGCACTAAATGAAATTTATATTTTTATATTTTTTGAGAAATCTCCATACCGATTTCCTTAATGGTTGTGCTAGTTTATATTTTCTACCCCACCTCACATTTGGACATTTGTTATCATTTGATTTTTTAGTTCATTTCCATTCTTCTAGTGTAAGATGAAATCTTAGAGGTTTTCTGGGTTTTTTTTTTTTTTGGTACCAGGGATCGAACTTGGGTCCTTGCACTTGCGAGGCAAGCGGTGGAACCACAGAGCTAAATCCCCAGCCTTCTTAGAGTTGTTTTTAATTTGCGTTTCTCTAATAGCCAGAGATGTTGAACGTTTTTGCATGTTTATTGGCTATGTGTACTTCTGAGAAGTGTCTATCCATTTCACTGCCCATATTTTCAGTGGGTCTTTTATTTTACGTTTTTTTCTTTTGAGTTCTTTATGTATTCTAGATATTAATCCTCTCTCCATCTAAGAAATATCTGGCAAATATTTTCCTATTCTGTAGGTATTCTCTTCATACTGTTGATTATATCCTTTACTGTGCAGAAGAATTTTTATTTAATATAATGGCATTTGTTGTTTTTTGCTGTTATTTCTTGTGCAATTGGAGTTCTGTTCAGAAAGTCCTTGTCTACACTCCTGACTTCAAGTGTTTTAAACATTCTTTCTTTCACTTACTAAAAAATCCTATCTTTCCACTACTGTATGCTTTTGGCTTCTTTGTCAAAGATCAAATAGCTGAATGTGCCTGGGTTGTTTCTGCATCCCTTATTTTACTTAGAATTTTTATGTCTTATTGCTTTAGTTTTGCTACTTCATGAGTCTAGGAATCTATTTCTTCCAATTTTTTGGAATACAGTTTTTCACAATAGTTACTGTCTTCTGGATTTCCAGTGTCTGTTGAGATTTCAACTTTTTTATTTTGAATTGCATTGATGTCTTTTCCCTCTTTCCTTTATTTATTTATTTTTATTTTTTTGGTACTGGGGATTGAACTCAGGTCCTTGAGCTTGTGTGGCAGGCAGCAGAACCACTGATCTTCCTCTTTCTTTTGATAAGTTTGGCAAGTGTTCATTTATTTGTGCATCTGTAAGGTGGAGAAGAGGCAAGGGAAGACAAGAGGCTGGGTAACATAAGGAAGAGCAAATACAGTAGAATTTCGAGGACAAAAGGTCAATATAAAAGAAGATGGGAATGTCTAAAAGAGAGGAGGATATAGGGGAAAAGCAAACTTAAAGGGAAAAATTTTTAAAGTTGGAGAAACAGAAAATTAGAAAATAGTATTTTTATAGAAGCTACAATTGAAGAAAGGAAATAAGAAGATGAGAAGAGAGAGAAAAAATAAACAACAGTGAAATCAACCCCCCCCCCCAAAATCTAACAGGGACCTGGATCCAGGACTCCAATAAGAGAATGAACATCAATTCCTTCCTGACCACTATGCCATAAAGCCCGAGTCTCCACACTATTACTTTCTTGACTTAATTGCACTCTGATTGCAGGCAGCCACACATTGACTTGGTGGATGGGCATGCCATGCATGGAGGACTCTGTTGGCAGGAAGGTGGGTGGACTCACGTACCTACAGTAGTGGACTCCTGGCAGAGTCAGCTAGAGTATGGTTTGTTTTCTTAACTTCTCTCTGGCCAGAGTTGGGGAGCTTACCTTTCCAGTTGTGAGTGAGAGGACACCACAGGAATGCAGCTATCTCAGTATTTGGAGAGAGGGTAATGAGGGTGGAAGAGTGGCTTCTAAACAGAGTCTGTCCCAGAAGTCTGGCATGTGTACACTAGTTTGATCCCTCAGTATATCTGCAATACTCTCACGAGGGCAGCTTCCAGAAGTGCAGGGTGTGGTAGTGGTGCAGAGCAGCCATGGCCATGCCACTTCCCCTTTGCAACTATTGAGGTGTTTGGTTTGATCTATACACATCATCTTTCCTTTTGATTGTCTGTTTTAGAGTGTAAGTACCTCCCCACTTGAAAACCTTTGTTTTCAGTGAATCTTCTCTGAGCATCTCTGATGAGACTTTGCCTCTTAGTCAGTCATGTTGGATCCCCTCAATCATAAGTTTTCATAATTGTTAATTATTTTTGACAGGTATAGCTTTATTAGTGATGTATTGGCCAGGTGTACCATTATTAAGACAAAAATATCTGACATACACGTTAGAGATTTTATTTGAACCATGGTTTCAGAGGATTCAGTCTGTGATCAGCTGGCTCCAAGGCAAAAAACATTATGATGTAAAGACGTAGTGGAGCAAAGCTCCCCACTTTGTGGCACAGGGGAAAAGTGTTAGTTGGAGTATACCCTCCAAAAGCATGCCTCACTTCCTCTAACTGGGCCTCACCTCCTAACAGCGAATTAAACTATGAACATCAGTGGATTGATCTACTGATGAGTATGGTGTCACCATGATCACCTCCACAGGACTCTTTTCATCCAGTCAAGTTGGCACTTAAGAGTAATTGGCTGAAATCCGTCCTTAGAATTTGTATTTCTCATGAATTTATTAATGGCTGTATTTCCTGCAAATTGGCATTTGGCAGTCATGTTTTATTCTGTAGGCTAAAGTACATTTTTTTCTTTTATAGTTTTCTCTCTATTGTTCTCTCTTTTTTCCAATGCCAGTTTCAATGCTGTTTTATTAACTTGTTCAAAAATTTCCTAAGGAATCTTGATTTTTAAGCTTCTTTTTTCCCCACTGATACTATAAATGACTAGAAGACAAGATAAACTTTGCAAATGATGCTATGTGTGACAATTGTTATATCCCTTGTAGTTTTCTCTACTTCTTTCTTGCCATTGTTTTTTGATTAATAGGTGAATTTTGAAATATTATTTGTATATCTTATAATTATTCTTCATTTTGTAAAAAATTATTTTATTGGTACATTTTAGGTATAAAATACATCTAATTTCATCTTTAATTTCCTCTGTGACCCATTGGTTGTTCAGGAGGGTGTTATTTAATTTCCATGTATTTGTGGGAGTTTTGTGGTTTCTTATGTTATTGACCTCCAATTTTATTGCACTATGGTCTGATAATATACAAGGGCTAACTTCAATTCTTTTGCATTTACTTAGACATGTCCTATGAGCTACCATGTGGTCTATTTTGGAGAATGACCCATGTGCAGCTGAAAAGAATGTGAATTTTGAAAGGAATTCTGATTTTGTGGGGTGGAACACTCTGCAAACCTCTATTAAGTCTATTTGTTGAATAGCTTGGTTCAGTTCTAAAATTTTGTTGTTAATTTTTTGTCTAAATGATTTGTCTATTTGTGATAGTGGGGTATTAAAGTCCCCCAATACAATTGTATTAGTCTTTATTTGATTTCTCATGTCCATTAATATTTGTTTTGTATAGTTGGGGCATTCATATTTGGTGCATATATATTAATGATTGTCAACTTTTCGTCTTGGATTGTTCCCTTCACAAGGATATAGTTACCATCTTTATCTCTCTTAATTAGTTTTGGTTTGAAATCTACTTTGTCTGCAAATAAGATTGCTACCCCTGCTTTTTTCTGGGTTCCTGTCATGTGGAGAACTGTTTTCCATCCTTTTACTTTCAGTCTATGAATTTCTTTATGAGTTAGGTGTGTTTCTTGTATACAGGATATTGCTGGATTTTGCTTCTTTATCCATTCTGTCAGTCTATTTCTTTTGATTGGTGAATTGAGGCCATTAACATTGAGAGTTATAATTGATAGATATTGACTCATCCTTGTCATGATGTTTTGCTGTTGTTGGCTCTTTTATTTCTTATTTTTTCTCCCTTTCCCTTTAGTGTCTTACCTTGCCTGGTGGCTTTCCTCTGTTGGGCCTCATGGAGTTGTGACCTTCATTGTCTTCTTCTAGGATATTGCTTAGAATTGTTTGGAGTGCTGGTTTGGTATTCATGAAATTTCTCAGGTGTTCTTTGTCGTGGAAGTATCTAATTTCCCCATTGATTTTGAAAGATAATTTTGCAAGACACAGCAGTCTAGGTTGGAAGTTATTTTCTTTTAGGGCTTGAAATACTTCACTCCAGTCTCTCCTTGATTTGAGGGTTTGTGTTGAGAAATCTGGTGTGATTCTGGTGGGCTTTCCTTTGTAGGTGATTTCTTTCTTTTCCCTAACTGCCTTAGGATTTTGTTCTTCTGTTGAGTTTCTGGGATCTTGATTATTATATGTCTAGGTGTAGATTTTTTTTGATCATGGCTATTTGGAGTTCTATATGCCTCACTTATCAGTATGTCCAATTCTCCACCTCTGTCTGGGAAGTTTTCTACTATTACTCCTTTGAACAGTTTTTTTCATGTCAATTGTAATTTCTCCTGCTTTATCGTGTACTCCTATCAGTCTTATGTTATTCTTTGCATCATCTAGCAGCTGCTGGATTGATTTCTTCTGCTCCCTTACTATTTTGAAGAGATCTCTGTTTTCATGGTCCTTCACCGCAATCCTGTCCTCTTTATCTGATATTCTATCTTCAGATTCCCTTAATCTGCTCTGCATGCTTTCAATGGAGCTTTTAATCTCCTGAATATCTGTTTGAATATGTTTCATAGATTCCATTTCTTTCTTATATTGGGTGATCATGGTTTCCATTTCTTTTTTATGGTGGGCCTTCATGGCTTCCAGCATGTTTCTGAGCTCATCTAGTTTTTTTATCTGTTTCTGTTCTAGAGCGTCTAATCATATCTTTCCCTCTGCTCACCATCTCTGTAGTTATCTGGGAAATTATTTCTGTTTTGAATTTTTCTAGAGCCTCATCTGTTTTGCTACTTCCTGTGCTATCAGTTTAGGGTGTTCAGATGGTTGATTTTCAGACTTTTCCACCTCATTTTCCCCAGAATTTGCCTTTTGTGTGGTAGAAGTCTGAGTTTGTGCCCTATTTAAATGTCTTCTCATTTTTGCTTTGTACTGTCCTTGGTTTAATTCCTGGGTTGATACTTTGAATTTGTTTATTGTAAGTATCTTTGTTGATGTATTCAGAACCCTTATGGAATGATTGGTTCTCAGAGGTGTCTTCCAGATATAGCTGGTCTTTAGGTTTTGAGTCTCTAATGGCTCTGAGGTTGTCTCATTTGCATTATACCAGGAGGGACAACTGATTAGATCAATCACAACACCTTAGCCCAAGTGATACAGTTAGCAACACAATTGCATCAAGTACCTCTTCCAAAATGACAATTTGTGGTAGTTATTAATCTATCTCCTTTAACAATGTGAATTAAATCAAAATCAAGGACCAACCCAACATATGTTTATAGTGAATAAACTCTTCAATATAGCAACTTTACCCTTTGGGTTGGGGAGTTTGAGGGAGTGGGGAGGGAGGAATACATAAGTAGAAGGATAGGGGAAGGTTAGCAGTGAGGCCAGAGGGCACAGTCAAGAGAAAGAAAGAGAAGAAAAGAAAGATAAAGAAGAAATATGAATTAGGGGCAGAATAGGAACACAAAGGGAGATGAAGAACAATGTGGGAAAGCAAGGGAGTGAGGCAGAGAGAGAGAGAGAGAGAAAAGAGAAAAGAAATAAAAAAGAAAAATAAAACATTTTAAAAGAGTAGCAAAGCAGAAAAAAATTAAAAATAAGAACAAAAAAATAGTGGTAATGTTGAAATTAACAAATAAAAAATAAAAATGAAGGGCCTCCTTCAGGGTATGTCTCTGCTGTCACAATAGACAACGTGGGCAGAAATGTGCAATTGTAAGTCAATGAGTCTCAGTAAGGCAGTCACAGACTAGTGAGATTCAGGCAGATTTCTGGCTGCAAGTCCTAAGTTGAACTCCCTGTTCTCCTGCAGGGTTGAACTCTGCAAGGTTCTACTGCAGGTTCTAGCTGCCTTTCCCCTGAAGATAGTCCAGGTTCCAATGGGAGGTGACGATCCCTCCAACTTACCAAGTAGGGTGGTCTGGTGTGCCTTTATTGCAGGGATTCTCTTCACTTTTCCAGTGGGCTTCAGTTTTCATCAGGGAGCCTGAGAGAGGCCCTCTCTCTGTTGTTCACTTCTGCAGCACAGGACAATGGCCTTTATGCTCCCCTGTGCCTCTGTAGTGTGGATCCAAGTAGCGGCTCGGTCTCCTGGTCAAAAGTGGCCCTGAGCGAGCAGGACTGATCTGGGCGCACTCAGCCCACCCCTACTCTACCTGAGCACACCACCAAGCTGGAGGCCGGTGGGCAAGCCCGGGAGTCCTCACTGGCTCAGTCTCCTGCTACAATTATTCTTTAAAAGTTGACTTTAATAAAATTAGTCCACGGTGACAATGAATTATTTTATAAATTTATCATTCATTCATGTTAACATATGGGTTTTTGCTGTTCATATTATTATAAACCCATAGGGATATGATTTTAATTAAAACTTTTAAAACTTTCACCAGTTTCATCAAATCCAAAATAGCTGGATTTATAGGACTGTATTCATTTTTGGGTTTAAATTTTAATTTCTCTGTAGTCCTTCTCCAACTATGGACATCAACAAAGTGACCTATTTTTCTATAGACATGTTTTCAATTGATAATTCTCTGTTAATAATTGCAGACAGCTTACTATATGTTCTACACTGAGTAAAAAAACATTCATAGCTCTTCCTTCATGGAAACTGTGAAGTCAAAGTTTGAGTAAATAAATACATATATAATTACAAATTGGGATAAGTATTTGGAGAAATAATGTATATTAAAAGAATAAAAGGAAACATTTTCATTATCTTAGTTTATTATCTGAAACTTAACCTCTTTCATGAGTTGTAGAGATACATTTTTACTGTCTGCTACATATGTCCAATGAGTGTAAAGGTGTGTTGTGTTAAAACTAATGTCTCTGTTTCCTACTTCTCTTCCTCTCTTACTTTCTACACCTCTTCCTTCTTTTACCTCCTCCTCTTTCTCATTTTTATATCATTTATTAAATACCTACATTAGTCCACTAAATTTAGCAGGAACTGTACAGTTAGTAACTCTGGTTAATTTGACTTTCGGGTAACTATTGATATTTGTATGCTCATTTTATGGATAGGAAAATTGAAGGGCATAAAAATGAAATACCTTATTCTTGGTCACTCAGTAGCAAATTTTCAGTGGTAGTCTTCTGTTTCCAGAGTTCATGTTCTTTCTGTTATAATACCAGGTTCCCAACGTTTACTGAGTGTTGTGTTGAGATTATATATATATATAATATATATATTATATATAATATATATATATAATATATATTATATATATTATATATAATATATATTATATATATATATTATATATATTATATATAATATATATATTACTCCCCATGTAATACATAGTATCTTAAGTGACATATCAGACTTAAGTGCTAAGTAATCCCCCTAATGTCACATAGATATTAAGAACTGAAGTGAGGTATGAGTGCAAATCCATGGCCTTACTCATTCTTGTTGACCATTTACCATTATTTCTTTTTCTGACTATTAAATAGAGTACATTTTTAATTTCTTATCTTGCCTACTTGGACCCAGAGGTCATAGATTAACTTTTTATAAGTTCTCAGTAATTTTATATTAATTGAAAATTTCTACGTAGCTTATTTAATAAGTTCTTAGAATTGTATAAAATTTATTTGAAATAATTTTATTCATTTTTAAAGTAATGAGGGGCGGCGCCGGGCAGCGCTGCGCATTCGAACCTCCCTCGCAAAGACAGTTTCCGCCCCACAATGCACCGCGGCGGGGCAGCCTTTGAAAAAGCGGCACGGCTTGTTCAAGATGGCGGAGCTCGACCAGTTGCCTGACGAGAGCTCTTCAGCAAAAGCTCTCGTCAGTTTAAAAGAGGGAAGCTTATCTAACACATGGAATGAAAAGTACAGTTCTTTACAGAAAACCCCTGTTTGGAAAGGCAGGAATACAAGCCCTGCTGTTGAAATGCCTTTTAGAAATTCAAAACGAAGTCGACTCTTTTCTGAGGAAGATGATAGACAAATAAATACAAAATCACCTAAAAGAAACTAGAGAGTTGCAGTGGTTCCACAGAAATTTACAGCAACAATGTCAACACCAGATAAGAAAGCTTCACAGAAGATTGGTTTTCGATTACGGAACCTACTCAAGCTCCCAAAAGCACATAAATGGTGCATGTATGAGTGGTTCTATTCAAATATAGATAAACCACTTTTTGAGGGTGATAATGATTAGTGTGTATGTCTAAAGGAATCTTTTCCTAATTTGAAAACAAGAAAGTTAACAAGAGTAGAATGGGGGAAAATCAGACGGCTTATGGGAAAACCACGGAGATGTTCTTCTGCATTTTTTGAGGAAGAGAGATCAGCATTAAAACAGAAACAGCAGAAAAAAAGGCTCTTACAACAAAGGAAAGTTGCAGATGTTTCACAGTTCAAAGATCTCCCAGATGAAATTCCTTTGCCCTTGGTTATTGGAACCAAAGTTACAGCACGACTGTGTGGCGTTCATGATGGTCTGTTCACAGGACAAATAGATGCTGTGGATACTCTTAATGCTACTTATAGAGTGACTTTTGATAGGGCAGGGCTTGGGACTCATACCATCCCTGACTATGAAGTTCTTAGTAATGAGCCTCATGAAACCATGCCAATCGCTGCCTTTGGACAGAAACAGCGGCCACCTTGATTTTTCATGACCCCGCCACGGTCACATTATACTCCTCCTCTTCAGTCACCGGGTGCAGACAACGATCCTTTATTAGGACAGTCACCTTGGAGAAGTAAAATATCTGGCTCTGACACTGAAACATTGGGTGGCTTTCCAGTAGAATTCCTTATTCAAGTGACTAAATTATCAAAAATTCTCATGATTAAAAAGGAACATATCAAGAAATGAAGGGAAATGAACACAGAAGCAGAAAAACTGAAATCATATTCCATGCCCATTGGCATTGAATTTCAGCGGAGATATGCAACAATTGTTCTAGAACTTGAACAACTGAATAAGGACCTAAACAAAGTCTTGCATAAAGTTCAACAGTATTGTTATGAGCTTGCTCCGGACCAGGGTCTGCAGCCCGCGGATCAGCCCACAGACCAGCGCCGGCGCTGCGAGGAGGAGGCACAGGAGATCGGAGATCCTGCGGATCCGCAACGCCTCAGCGGGACAGCCCTGCGTCAAAAACGGAAGCCTCACAGACTTAATCTCCAGGCTCACAGCTGTCTTATTACAAATTAAGTGTCTAGCAGAGGGAGGAGACCTGAATTCCTTTGAGTTCAGATCACTCACAGACTCATTAAACTACATCAAGAGTACAATAGATGCTTCTAATATCAGTTGCTTTCAGAATAATGTAGAAATCCATATTGCACATATTCAGAGTGGCCTGAGCCAGATGGGAAACTTACACGCCTTCCCAGTGAATAACACCAACACAAACTGAGTACGGGCTGCGTTTTTCCAGCTGCATCGGACACTGGTTTTGAGAAGTTCTTTTCCTTTGCATAGGCTCCCAACACCAAATAACTTATCTGCTGAAAAATAAGGGAAACTTAAATCTCTAAGGCATTTTAATGTACTGCTTGTTAAACTAGCATTGCTGACCAGCATATATTTATTTTCCTTCTGTTATTCATATGCAGTAGGATTGCTTATATTCATGTTTATGAGCAAGTATTTTTAAACTGAAAATGTCTATAATACAAATTCACGGAAGAATGTTTGCCTTTTCTTTTAATGTGCGTGAATTCAACCCAACGCATGGAGACAACTACTGCAACAGAGAGCATGAAGAAACATGGCCTTTTATGCAGTGGTGAGTGCGGAGGTTCCAGCTGGAAAAGGACCGCTCTGGTGGAGTTAGCTGGTCACCACCGCAGTCTTTAGGAGAGAGTCAGGCGGCGTGCGGAGCTCTAGTTTAAGGAAGCCACTGGAGAAAGAGCGGAAATGCGGACTTTAGAAGTATATGTGACGTATAATTGCAACAGGACGTGGTTCTATAGATCTTTTTATAATAATAAATATTTTAATTTATCATAATTTATAAGAGAAGCATTTGTTGTTTGCCTGTTGAAAGAAAATGAAGGAGCAGGAAAAAACCATTACTGCGCAGTGCTGAACCTTCTGCAGGTGGATTTGGCATGTCTCTCCCATCAGTTCAGGGCAAAAAGTGCTATTGTTATGAGATTTATATTTTAAAAAGACTGATAACACACTATTTTCATATTTTTTGTTTATTTGCACAACTTAAACCAGACGACTGGTTAAAATCCACAATACACAATTTATAAAATAAAGTTTTGTATGGAAAACAAAATAACTAATGTGAATTGCAGAAAAAAGATTTGTTTTTTGCTTGTTTGGGTTTTATTTTGTGTTTTAAGGAAAACCTGCCTAAAATATTAATCTTGTAAAAAGTATGTATTTTGAATTTTCCTTGTTTTAATAGAGAATATTATAAAGTCAAAATATAATAAATTGTTTTCAAATTTAGAGTTTAATATATAGCTGTAGATGTGGTTTTGATTCTTTTGGAAGTTTCATAAAATGAGACTTTTTATATGTTAATGTATGATAAAACTGAAATAAGATTACTTTCCAAATATGAAATTTTTGTATAGTTTTAAAATGCTTCTGTGTTCTTTGTTGGTATTGTGCTACTGCAAAACTTAAATGGAGAGCTTATATTTAGCTAAACTTTTATGTTAATAAGAAATGCATAAATCTTTTATTCTTAATATTTGCAATTCTAAATAAACTGGTCTATGAAAATTTTAAAAAATAGTAAAGTAATGAGGTACCACATCCTTATTTTCATGCTACAATGCCTAAAATAATCTTCTTCAGCCAGGCCTATAAACTTGTAGATGCTAACTTTACCAAAATGAATGGCAGTTTCCTTAACTATTCAGCAGACATTTGAAAATCAATTGGCTCTCTGGCACAACTTTAGGCACTCTGAATACAGTCATAGGGAGAGCCTCCAGTTAAGTCTTGCCCATGGAAAGCCAAATAATGAAGAGACATTAACAACCATATAATAACATTTTTAATATAGATTTGCAAACTATGGTAAATTATATGAAAAACAGAAATTTAATGCTAAAAAAATGTATCATTAAAGGAGACAGTCCTAATCTGTTGGGAGGAGGGATGAAGGTGGAACTATCAGGAAACCTTCCAGTGGGAAACATCCTTTGAAGAAAGGTACAAAGGAACTTTAAAAACATCTAATGTAATTTTAAAATTATATATAAAATAAAAAATTTTACATATTATTATGTCTTCTCTAAGAGTTATGATTTATGGTAAAAACATTCAAAATTCATTTTTCTAGCTTTTTGAAATATACAGTACATTATTACTATTTGTAGTCATCCAACTGTGTGAGACAAACAAGAACATCTTACTCTTACCTAATAATAATTTATCACTTTGGTCTATCTCCCCCATCCTCTCTCCTCCATACACTATCCAGCCTTTGGCAACCACTATTTTATTGTCAACCTCCATGAGATCAATCTTTTTAGATTCTACATATGACTGAAATAACGTGATACTTGTCTTTAGGTATTTAGCTTATTTCACTTAAAATAGTGATCACCAGTTTTATCCATGGTGTTGCAAATGATAGGATCTCATTCTTTTTTATGGCTGAATCATATTCAACTGTGTATGTGTACCACTTTTTATTGATCCAATCATGAGTTGATGAACACCTTTCTTTCTTTCTTTCTTTCTTTCTTTCTTTCTTTCTTTCTTTCTTTCTTTCTTTCTTTCTTTCTTTCTGCTATTTTGAGCAGTGCTACAATAAACATAGGAGTCTGGGTATTGATTTTATTTCCATTAGGTATATACCCAGGAGTGGGATTACTGAATCATATGGTAATTCTATTTTTAATATTTTTGAGGAGCCTCTATACTGTTCTCCCTTATTACTCTACTAATTTATATTCTCACTGATATTATGCAAGGGATCCCTTTTCTCCACACCTTTGCCAGCATTTATTATGTTTTTTGTCTTTCTTAATATGGGATACTCTTACTGGGATAAAGTTGTGCTTTTAGTGAGTTTCAGCAAAACACATCTAACAATTAATACTGTAACAGAGAGACTTTAAAGAGAGATGGAAGCAATTTTAGAAGAGAAAACATAAATCTTTGGGCTAAAAAATACTGTAAGAGATAAAGTCATCAATAACAGAATAGATGAAACATAATAAAAGAATCAATGAGCCTGAAGACAAATTATGTGAATAAACACTGTCAGAGAGAAAAAAGAAAAGAGAATGAAGAGGAAAGAAGAAAGCATACAAGAACTCTAAGACAGCATAGAAACAGTGAATATTCAGGTAATTAGGATTCAAGAGAGACTTTACAAAGCCAAACCGGTAGAAAGCTTATGAAAAGAGATAATTCCAGAAAGTTTTCCAAGCCTTAAAAGGATATGAATATTCAAGTATAAGAAGATAAAAAATGGTCAGCCAGATGTAACTCAACCAACTCTATACCAACATGTCTTAGAATTAAGCTCTCAAATGTTGAGAAAAACACAATTCTCAAGGCAATAGAAAAGAAGCAACTCAGAAGAGTGTCCTGACTCATCTAACAGACTTCTTAGCAGGACAGTCAAGATATAGCATCAAATTTTCAAGGTACTGATGAGAAAAACTGCCAACCAAGAACACTTTAACGAATAAAACTAACCTTTAGAAAAGAAAGACTCCATCCACTGGGGATGAGCACAGGAAAGCTAGACAGGAATTTGCCTTGGAGGTCAGACTTGAGACCACCACAGTAAGAGTATTAGGCAGAGAATATACTGTGGCCAGATCACGTAGATTCAATTCATCTATGAGTTAAGATATTTTGCCACACCCTTCTGCAATGATATTTCTGCATTGGAGCCAAGTGGCCATGGACTGAAACCTCTTTAACCCTGAGCCAAAAATAAATCCTTTCCTCCATTAAATTAAGTATGTCAGATATTTGGCTCAGCAACAAAAAAATGATCAATAAGCTGCTTTACTTCTCATTTCCCTCAGGGTGATCTTGGAAGTTTTCTATCTGAATGCCCTCTTGGTAGGGTCCTGAGTCTAGATATGGCTTTATGGGAGAGAAGAGAAAGTAATTGTAAGTGGATCACAACAAAAAAAGCTTCTTGTGAAGTGACAGAATTAACAGTGCACTCAAGGAAGGAAGGAAGGAAAGGCTAGTGTGGCTGGAACATAGATAAAATGATTTGAAAAGAAGTTGTAGCAAATGTAAATGTAAAATAATAATCTGAGCTCAGGATTAAGCAAGTGCCTCAAGTGGAAAAAAAGTGCAGAGTGTTGAGATTTTTTTTTTCATGGTTATTATTGCATTTCTCCTTTCTCCAGGATCTTAGGTCATTAAGTCCTGACTCTTGGTTGTCTCTCACTCCTGTTTTTATTTCCCAGATCCCTGAGACTGAAGAAATCTCTGGACATTAGTGTATCAATTTTTCCTTTGTTTCTATGAATTATGCTACAAATTTGTAAATGTAGTAAGGGACATAAGACTGGAGAATGTCTTGGATTACACCAGTGCCTTCAAATACAAGTTCCTGGAATTGCTTTTAAAATGCCTTTAAAGCATTTAAAAAGGTACCCAATAGGAGAAATACTTAGATTGCCATCTGCTTTCAAAATACAAATACTATACCAGAGCATATTCCATAATATCTTCGACTTTGATACCAAAAATTGATATGTATATAGTGAAATAGTCAGCCAGAAATATATAAAAACACACAGCATGGAGCAGGGCTTATTCCAGGAATACAAGATTGATTTAACATTTAAAAACAAATTAATGTAATTCACCACATTAAAAAGAGATGAATCTTATGATCATCTCAGTGTAGTTAGCAAAATCATGAGATATTCAATATCTGTTCATGTTATACTTTTAAAAAACTTGGAGAATGTAACTTCCTTATTCTGACTTAGGAAAGCTCTACTAGAAAATCATTCCTAAAGGCTAAATGTTAAAATCTTTTTTTCTGAATCTAAGAATGAATGCTGCTATCATTATATCTATTTAATATTTTAATGTTGTATGTGCACTAAAGTAATTAAATAAAGGAAATAAAATTTTTTAAAAATGTAGATTATTAGAAACCCAGAGTAAAAATATAGAGCAAAATAAAGGATGGTTAATAGGAAGTAGGGGGATGGATCATTCTTAAAGGAGAAAGAGATCAAAAGATGAAGGGAAAGAAGAGGTCAGGGATAAGGGATGAGAAATAGGAATCGGGATGTGTTATGTACATGCACTTTCTCCACACAAGGAATGTAAATGTTATGTATTGCAAACATGTAGAAAATAAAAGAAAGGTAATTAATATATGGGTGAGGGGGAAGGGAGAGAATGGAAGGGGATGAAAAAAGGAATTAAGATGTGTTATGTACATGCACAAACTTCCCACAAGGCCAACATTGGTTACTGATTGATTTCTTGATAGCAGCCATTCTTTCTGGAGTGAGATGGAATTGCAATGTTGTTTTCATCTGCATCTCTCGAGTGACCAGTGATGTTGAACATTTTTTCATACGTTTATTTGCTGCTTCTACTTCTTTATCTGAGAAATGCCTATTCATTGAAACATCCTATTTTTGGATTGGGTCTTTAAATTTGGGAGATCTGATTTTTTAAGTTCTTTGTGTATACTAGATAGTAGTCCTTTGTCTTAAAAACAGCTAGTAAAATTTTTTTCCCACATTGTGGGTTGTCTCTTCTCTCAGTTGGTGGTTTCTCTTGCTGTGCAGAAGCTTTTTTTTTTTTTTTTTCTGGGTTTAGGCTTTTATTCCATTCTGTTTTATAAAAACCAGTTTCTTCAATAGAAGCTTTTTGATAAGATGAGATCCCAGTTGTTGATTCTTTGTGCCCCACATTTGTTATTATTTGAGTTCTTTATGATGACCACTCTTTCTGTTGTAAAATGAAATCTCAATGTTATTTTGATTTCCATTTCTCTAATGGCAAATGATATCAAGCATTTCTTTATGTATTTATTGGCCATCTGTACTTCTGGGAAGAGTATCTTGATTTTCCTCATTCATTTTTTGATTGGGGCTTTTATTTGGGGTTAGGGTTAGGGTTTGCTTCTATTTATGTGATGTATTTAATTTATTTAATGATTTGCATGTGTTGAATCATCCTTACATTCCTGGGATGAAACCTCCTTGGTCATGGTGTATGATCCTTTTTGATAATTTGTTGCATTCTCTTTGACAGTATCTTGTTAAGGATTTTTATATCTATATTCATTAGAGAGATTGATCTAGAGTTTTCTTTTTTGGCTGTATTGTTGTCGGGTTTTAGAAATGGGTAACATTAACTTCCAGGAGTGATTTTTGGGAGTACTGCGCCCCTCTTAATTTCATTAAAATGCTTAAGGAGTATTAGTGTTAGAACTTCTCTCTTCAGATTCACTTTTCTTTGTTGGTAGGTTGTTACTGCTTCAGTTTTACTACCTGTTATTAGATTAGTCAAGGTTTTAAAATCTTCTTGGTTCAATTTTGGTAACCCATTTCTTCTGAAATCTCCTATTTATTGGCATACATGTTTGTGTGGTAGATGTTAAAAATTGTTTTTTTGGCAGTGTCCATTATGATTTTACCTTTTTCATTTCTAATTGTATTGATCTAGGTCTTTTCTCTCTTTTTTGGATAGATTGGGTAAGGGTTTCTCTATTTTGTTTATTTTTTTGAAGAACAAACTCATCTATTTTTTAATAGTGTTTTTTTCCCTCCCTTTGGTCTCAATGTTGTTAATATCTGTTCTGATCTTTATAATTTTTCCTTGTACTAGTTTTTGGTTTGAATTGTTCTTGTTTTTATAGGACCTTGATGTGCATCTTAAGGTTATTTATATGGGCTCTCTCTGATTTTTATATTTGGCCATTCACAGCTAACAACTTCCCTCTTAGGACTGCTTTCATTGTGTCTCATAGGTTCTTGTATATTGTACATTATTATTTAGTTCTGGAAATTTTTTTCTTCCTTGATTTTTTCTGTTACCATTGTTTAGCTAAGAATGTGTTGTCCAGTTTACATGCATTTTCATACTTTCTGTGTTTTCTTTTATTATTTATTTCTAACTTTGTTATGCTATGTTCTGATAACATGTATGGTATAATTTTTATTCTTTTGCATTTACTTAAGGTTGAGTTATTGGATAGCATTGGTTTATTTTGGATAAAGTTACATGTGCTGCTGAAAAAAATGTGTATTTTCTTGTTTTTCTGTGGAATACTCTGTAGAAATCTATTCATTCTATTTGTTCAAAGATTTTGTTTAACTATGATATTTCTTTATTGATTTTTTCCAGTTGATCTATCTATGATAATAGAGGTCCCATTATAATTGTGTTTATTTTTATCTGATCATTTATGTCCAATAGTACTTGTTTTATGAAATTGGATGCATTGTTGTTCAGTGCATATATGTTAATAATTATTACCTCTTCCTATTGGATTGTTCCCTTAACCAATGTGTAGTGACATCCTTTGCCTCTTTTGATAACTTTTGGCTTCAAGTCCACTTTGTCTGATTATAAGATTGGTATACCTCCTTTATTTTGGGCTCCTGTTGGAAAAAAGCTTCTGGAAAAGAAAATAAAATGTTCATTAAATATAATATGATTGTGAATATATCAAGAAAAATCTATGGAAGTATGTTTAGTATTAATATGTGAATTTTAAATGTTGCATAATGCAAGATGAAAATAAAAGTCAATAGTATTGTTATATGCCAGAAACAATCAGGTAAAGTACAACTTATATCTTTACAACACAAAAATATTACATGTGAATATATGTCTAAGAAAAGACTGTGTGAAGACCTGGATTGAAAACATGAAATATTATTGAGAGTTACTTTAGAAAATGTAAGATGGAGAAATGTAGCCTAATTAAAAGATTTGCTACTTTAAGACTATTAATTTTTCTCAGATTTAGTTTAAAGTTCAGTGCAACTCAATTCAAAATCTCAATGTTTTTCAAAACTTGAAAAGTTATCATCAACATATGTATAAAAATACTAAGTATCAAAATAATGAATAATCTTATTAAAATATTACTAAACTGAGTTACATTTTAGTCTTTGTCACCAGTGCTCTTGTCACATTCTCTTGGCTTATTTCTAATTCCACTTGCAGTTAATGCATAGGTGGTACCTTACTGGCTGAGACAACTTTCTGTTAACATCTTTCCTGAAATGCGTGATGCATATATAGTTTCTGTTCCATGAGCTTTAGCATTACCAGGGAATCCCTTGGCCATTATGCAAACATAGCCTGGAAGAGTGGCATAATGCCCTACTGCACAATCCTGAAATAGCACAGCAAGAGCTCAGTTAAATGCTTCAGTTTCCTGTCCTTCAGACACACAAGTCTGGGCTGCATTCTGTTCAATGCTCAAAAGATTCTTACAGAATTAAGACTTCTTTAATACTGAGATGTGTGAACAAAAAACTTTTATATGAGTTTTTCTTTCTATTCTAATTCTCCCTATTCCCTCACCTCTGTTTCCTAGAATCATTTCCCAGTTAAACTACATGCCTGCCTTGGCTCTATTTTTATAAGAACTCAAATGAAAACAACAAATTAAGAGATATTTTGCTACAATTCTGGATATCAAATTTAGGGCCTTATGCATGCATGCCAGGCAAGTGCTCTACTGCTGAGCTATACTCCCAGCCCAAGTATTTCCTGCTTATTAATGGCTTTTTTTAATGATGGAAATACATTTTACTGTCTTTTGTCTGGGAATGCATTTATCTATTTTTCATTTATTTTTAAAAATTAATTGATATAGTACATAATATCAAAAATTGTACATATTTGTATGGAGTAATGTGATATCTTTCTTCATGTATATATTCTATAATATTAAGCCAGATTAAATGTTTGAAGATATGTTTTACTTTGCTTTTTAAAATTAAGTTTATTGGTACAATTTAATTATACAATATGATGACATTCATCATTGGGAATTTGTACTTTTACATGATATACCCTGGTTCTTATTTTTTCCTCAATTAATGGCTTTTTAAAAGTGTGAAAAGAAGGCGCACCTAATAAGAATAGATACTTTCAAAAAATGACCTAAAAAGTTTGTACAGTGAAATATTTTTTAAAACATCTATAAGTAAAAAAGAAAAGTAGTCCTTCAAAAATATATTTCTATTTTGAATAAGGATGTCAGTAAAGAAATATAAAAATGGTCAAACATAAGTTACTAATATCTAATTAGAGTAAAAGTTCAATGAGATGCCACTACATGGGCATTAGAATGGCTAAATTAAGGGTAATGGACACACCAAATGTTATCAAGTTCTTCTACTCAGCTAGAAAGAAAAATGAATTGAAAAATCAATTTGAAAAAGCTATGTATCAAAGTACAAAAGTTGGAGAAATGCACACACTTATGTAATAATTCAATTTTGGGACATGTATATTGGAAATATGTGTACATGTAGCATGCAATAAACAGAAAGGATCCAAATATCTAACCACTCTATAATGGATAAATATATATGATATATATAATGTAGCGATACATAATATAGGAATAAAAATGGTAATGATAGATACAAAACAATGTTGCATATATATTATTTGTAATGTAGATTTAAAAATAGCATAATATGTACTACATACTTCTATTTATATAAAACCAAATTACGTTTAGTGAGCAGTACATACTGGTGAAGGTTTGACAAAGGATGTAACTAAAAATTAAGGTTGTGGTTAGAGGAGAATATGAGGAGTGAGATAAACAGTGGGCATATGAGGGAATCCTAAGATACTAGTAGGATTCTTTTATAAATTAAACATCAAGAGAAATGTTTATGGAAATTTTCAAACATAAAGGCAAAAAAGCACTTTGATAAATTTCCAAGTACCTGTCACTAACTTTAAAATGATCAATTTATGATCTATCTTATTTTAATTATACTTCCTCTTTACCATACCCACAATGTAGATCGCTTTGGAGAAAATATCATATATTATGTCATTTCATATGTAAATATTTGTATATGTTTGTATGAGATAATAAAATAATATATTCACAATCCCATTATCAAAAAAACTAATAATTTCTTGCCTTCATCAACTGTCCAATAAATATTAAAATTTTCCTGATATTCTCAATTAATTTAACAGTTAATTTATTTAAATCAAGCTCTTCAAAATGACCCACCTCTTTTTTTTGGTAACGGGGATCAAACTCGGGTCCTTGTGCTTGTGCAGCAGGGGGCAAAACCACTGAGCTAAATCCCCAGCCCCCCACCTCTTATTTTTGGCTGTCATACCTCTTGATTGTTTGTTGTACATTCTAGATTTCCCAGAGTCCCATTTTCAGAAACATCCCTTTTCAGTCACAAAAGTATCTTGTATTGGATGAAAAAGTATATGTTAACTCTACAATTAAGTCTCTTTTCAGCTTTAAATTCCTACGTTTTGATCTGATCCAATATGGCTGAATAGAGGAAAAGCCAAGTTGGAGCTACTCAGAGAAAAATCAACTAAAAACACAGGTAATTAGAATACAAGGGACATACATCTTCATGCCAAAAATTAAGAGTCTTGTAGATCAAACAAAACATAGGAGCAGGACTTCATAAAACACCATAGCAGCCCACAAGGCTGCCAGCAGCCAGTGCATTCTGTGTGCTGAGCAAAAATTGTCATACTGGGAAGTCTCCAAGAAACTGATGGACTGAAAAAGTATGGTTAACTCAAGCCACACAGCACAGATTTGGAATATAAGGCCCCTTGCCTCTTTTGCCTTCCTCCACATAGAGGATATTGCAGCCTGGCAGCAAACTTCACTGGCACACACAAGGTTGAACTGCTCACCTCTTTTTTTCTGTCATGCACCCTTGCATATAACTGGAAACCCTAGAAAAAGCAAAGTTAGGGATGGCAGTGTAGTGGAAAGTGGAGAAAGAAGTGAGTGGTGACCAGCAGCTTGAGAGAATGATGCAGACACATGTGTAGGATATAAATATCCTTGGGAGGTAGGCATTCAACCCACGGGAGAGGAGATTAAAGGTGAACCCAGCAGGCCCAGCCTGTCTCCTCAGCAGCAATATCCCAACGTCCCCTGTGACAAGTGACAAGCGTAGGACAGGGTAGAGATCTGCTAGTAGGGGTGGAACAGAGGACTGGGAGAGCAGCCCTGAGCTATCCCTGCCTAAGGGTGCCACAGCAGATGTGGGCTGTTAGTCAAAGGACATCCAAAAAGCTACTGGATGAAGACCTGGCTGAGACCCCAGGCCAAATTGAGCCATACTCAGGACTAATCATATAGCAGACTTGGCTGGGTCACACAGAACAGTTTGGGACACTACCTGCCTCAGGTACTACCAAAGAACTGTGGACACCAGAGGGATTTTATTATTATATTTTTTTCTTTGTTTCTTTTTCCTTTTTCTGTCTGGTGGGTGGTTTTTTTTAAAAGGTTGTTTATTTTTTACCATCATGTTTTTGATCTACTTGTCCTCTTTCTTTCCTCAAATTTTTCTCTTGATTTGTCATATGTCTCTCTTGATTTTGTCATATTTTCATGTGAGTGAAAATTGTCTCTTGTCTTTCTGGTTCACCTTGATATTCTTTTGCTTAATCCTTCATTCCCTCTTGCACACTTCTCCAGTTTCTCAAATCTTGGGTAATCATGCTTTGTCCTCCCACGTTGCCTCTACTATATTTCCCTTCATTTTTCTCCTTGTTTTTTTCCCTAATTCTCTTAAATTTCCCTCTTTAGGGTAAAATCACTCCATTAAAGGGAAACCCATTGCATACAAGTTCTTGGTTTATTGTTGTATTTTGTTATAAAATTGTAGATCTTGCTCCTATGGTTAAAGGTACTAAATTAATAGTTACTACAGTTTATCAGTTGCTAGGCTGTTCTTGATGCTATTGTTATTGGTAATTGTACTACTTTAGCCAGGATGTCATACCTGCTGTAGTCCATTGTATAACGACAACATGATTGCTTGGGTCATAACCATCACAATAGTTTAGTACCAAAGGACTGGGTACTGAGCCAAATAGCAACTCCTCCTTCTTAATAAATTGGGAAGGTAGAATCATTGGACAGAAACAAAGACTAAGAAGCACATATGCCCAGAACACATCTCTGAGGAATAGATATCTCCTAAGGAAGCCTCCATATTAATGATAAAGCTATCTGCCATTAGAAATTTATAAGCATCAACAGAGAAAACAAAATAAAATAAAAAATATAGAAAATGAGAAGATGCAGAAGCAAAATGCAATCCCAGACCTATAGCCCACCCAGGAACAAGTCCAGGGAACAGGGAGATAGAGATCTGAATTTTCTGAAATGATAGCAGCAGAAGGAAAAAGACTGATCCATGAGATAATAGAGAAAATAATGTCTCAGGTGAAAAAAAAAGAAATGACAGTCAAAATGAAGAGCATGCCCAATGAATCTAGAGTAGATGCAGACCACAAAAATAGAGGAGCTTAGGAAAATGATGGAAATCATGAATGCCCAACACAGGAAAGAAATAGAATATATGAAACATATTCAAACTGATATTCAGGAGATTAAAATTTCCATTGAAAGTATATTCAACCTATTAAATGAAGGTGAGAACATAATATCAGATCTATAAGACAAGATTGGGATTAGTGATCACAAAAAGAAAGATATCTTAAAACTAGCAATGTATGTGAAAAATCAATAAAACAGCTGCAAGATGATACAAAGAACAGCATAAGAATGATCCTCATCAATGAGAAAGCAGGAGACAACGCAAGTTCCATAAAAAAAACCTGTTCACATAAGTAATGGTAGGGGGAAAAGAATTTGATATATAAATAAGTAAGGTATATAGAACTTCAGTTAGCCATGAGCATGCCAAATCTACACCAAGGCATATAATTATCAACATTACAGCAATATAGCACAAGAACAGAATATTGAAAGTTGTTAGAAACAAATCACCTATAATGAAAGCCCATCAGAATCACAGAAAATGTATCAAGGTAAACCCTTAAGTTAAGGAGAGCTTGGAGCAAAGTATTTTAACCCTAAAAGGAAATAACCTCCAATGCAGATTGATGTAGCCCTCAAAAGTATCTTTTAAAATCAATGAAGAAATGAGATACTTTCATTACAAAGGACAACTGAAGAAATTCATGACCACCAAATCAGCTCTACAAAATGACCTGAAGGATATCTTAGAATGAGATAATGAAGCCCACTATTTCAAGAACACCAATAGAAAGAAGCCACCAGCAGGATAAACAATTAAACAGAAGGAAAAGACAGGGAACCAACAGCAGGAAAATAATATAACAAGGAGAACAAATACATATCAGTTATAACTATCAATGTAAAAGGTCTCAATTTATCAATCAAAAGAAACAGACGGCCAAGTGGAGCAGGAAACATGATCCAATAATATGCTGCACACAAGAAACGCATTTGACTTAAAAGGAAATTCATAGACTGAAAGTCAAAAAGTGGAAAACAATATTGCAGGAGACAAAAACTTAGAAAAGCAGGGGTAGCTATTCTATTTGCAGATAATGTGAACTTTAAGCCAAGATTGATGAAGAGACAAAGAGAGTCATTATATATTTGTTAAGGGGAAACTTGAAGAGGAGATAACAATCATAAATACATATGCACCAAATACCAGTGCTCTAAAGTAAAATAAACAGACATTAATGCACATGAAATATCAAATAAGCAGTAACACAATTGTAATTAGGGACCTTATCACCCTGCTGTCATAAATATATGGATCAACTAGACAAAAACGCAAAAAACAAATATCAGAACTGAACCAATCTTGTAAAAAACTGGATTCAGTAGATGTGTACAGAGTGTTCCATGACACAGTATCAGAATACATATTCTTCTCAGCTGCACATAGGACCTCCTTCACAATGGACCATATACTCGTTCATAGAACATGCTTAAGAAATTATCCCATGCATGTTATCTTTTCATAGTGCAATGAAAATGGAAATCAATGGCAAAAGAAACCACAAAAACTCCATAAACACATGGACATTACTTAAGACCCTCCTGCACAACCAGTGGGTTACAGAGGAAATTAAAGAAGAAATTAAACAGTATCTACAATCAAATAATAATACCAATACAACATATTGGAACTTATGGGATACAGTGAAAGTAGTCCTAAGAGGGAAATTTATTGCAGTGATTTCTCACATCAGGAAAACAAAAAGCTCAAATAACCTAATGTTGAACCTCAATGTCTGGAAAGAAACAACAAGTAGGAGGGAGAAAATTATAAAGATCAAACCAGACATTAATGCAATTGAGAGCAAGAAAACAATACAGAGAATCAATGAATCAAAGTTAGTTCTTTGAAAGATTAAATAAAATGATAAACTCTTAGTCAATATTATAAAAAAAGGAAAGAAAGACTCAAATTCATGCAATTAGGAATGAAAAGGGTGAAATCACAATGGAACCTGAGGAACTCAAGATCATCAATATTTACTTTGAGAACATGTATTCCAAAAAGATGGAAAACACAGAAGCAATGAACAGATTCCTAGATACACATGAATTACCAAAGCTGAATCAAGAAGATACAAAATCTCTAAATGACCCAATATCAGTCAATGAAATTGAAAATGTAACTAAAAACTTACCAACAAAGAAAAGCCCAGGTCCTGCTGGATTCACTGTTAAATTCTACAAGAAATTTAGGGAAGGGCTAATCTCACTAATCTTCAAACTCTTAAAAGAAATTGATACCGAGAGGACTCAGCCAAAAAAGAGAACTACAGACCAATCTCTCTAATGAACATAGACACAAAAATCCTCAATAAGATACTGGCAAACAGAAGGCAGCAAGTCATCAAGAAGAGTATACACCATGAAAAAATAGGTTTGATCTCAGCGATGCAAGTACGGTTCAACATACCCAAATCAATAAATGTAATACACCCAATCAACTGAGCCAAGGACAAAAATTATATGATCATCTCAATAGACAAGTAAGAAGCATTTAACAAAGTTGAACACCCATTCATGATAAAAAAACCCCTTTAGAACATTGGAATAGATGGTCTTTATCTCAACCTGATAAAAACCACCTATGACAAAGCAACAGCCAACATCATAATAAATGGTCAAAAACTGAAAGCTTTCACTCTAAAATCAGGAACAAGACCAGGATGTCCACTCTCACCACTCCTATTCAATATAGTTTTGGAATCATTAGCCAGAGAGATTAGACAAGAGAAAGAAATAAAAAGAATAAAAGTAGGAAGGGAAAAAATTAAATTATCAGTACTTGTAGATGACATGAAACTCTACATAGAGGACCCCAAAAACTCAAATAAAAACCTAGGATTAATAACTAAATTCAGTAGCATAGCTGGATACAAAGTCAAAACTAAAACATCATAGCATCAAGTAAAATTATGAGAAAAGAAAAAAGTGGAAACAAAGTCTATGTAAATAGGGAAGGGCGCACAGGTAATGGGGAAAAAAAATAAGAACCAAGATACATCATGTACAGGTACAAGCACACAATGATAAATGTAAATGTATTGTATACCTAAAATGTACCAATAAAAGAATTTAGGCCAAGACAAAAAAACCCCAAAAACTAAAACATCAATAGCATTCCTGTACAGAAATGACAAACTCACTGAGAGGGACATTTGAGATACAATACCTTTCACAATACCATAAAAAAGAAATACTTAGGAACGAATCTAACAAAGGAAGTGAAAGATTTTTGCATTGAAAACTGCAATACTCTGAAAAAGGAGATTGAAAAGGGTATTAGAAAATGGAAAGATATCCCTTGCTCTTGGGTAGGAAGAACCAACATAGTGAAAATGTCCATACTCTCAAAATGGCTATGCAGATGTAACATAATCCCAATGAAAGTATCTTTAGCATACCTCATAGAACTAGAGAAAACATGCTTAAAATTCATTTGAAACTAGAAGAGACCTAGAATAGCAAAAACAATTCTGGGCAACAAAGACAAGGCTGGGGGCATCAAAATCCCTTACTTGAAATTATACTACAGATATACTGAGTTTAAAACAATATGGTACTGGAAAAAACAAAACAAAGCAACCCCCCCCACATACAAACAGACCTGAAGATCAATGGAACAGGTTAGAGGATGCAGAAACAACTCCAAACACACTCAGCCACCTTATCTTTGACAAAGGGTCCAAACATGTTCACTGGAAGAAAGATAGCCTCTTAAATAAATGGTACTGGAAATTTTGGCTTTCCACATGCCAAAGATTAAAGCTAGATCCACATCTCTCACCTTACACTAAACTAAAATCAAAATGGATCAAATATCTAAATATTAAAACAGAAACAATAAATCTTCTGGCAGATAACATAGGAAGAACTCCTGAAGATGTAGGTGCAGGCAAAGACTTCATGAAGAAAACCCCAATTGCATGGGAAATATGACAAAGAATCAACAACTGGGATTTCATTGTATTAAAAAGCTTTTACACAACAAAAGTAATCATCAACAGAGTGAAAAGACAACCCACAGAGAGGAAAAAAATTCAACCAGTTGTCCCTCAGACAAAGGACTAATATCTTGCACATATAAAGAATTTTAAAAAATCAGACTCCAAATGTAAAGACCTAACCCAAAAATGGGTAACTGAAATGAATACATAATTCTTAGATGAAGAAGTGTAAACAGCAAATAAATTTATGATAAAATGTTCAACATCACTGGTCATTCGAGAGATGTAAATTATAACAAGGCTGAGATTCTATCTCACTCCAGAAAAGAGTAATTATCAAGAAATCAACCAATAACAAATGTTGGAAGGGGCATGAGAAAAAACAAATCCTTCTCCACTGTTGGTGGGAGTGTAGACTGGTGAAACCACTGTGGAAATATGTGGAGTTACCTCAAAAAACTAAAATCAGAGGTCTGACTTGACCTAACCATTCCTCTGCTGGGTATCTTCCCAAAAGAGCTGAAAGCATCATACCATGGTGATATATGCAAACCCATATTTTTAGAGGCACAATGTGTAATAGCTAAATCTTGGAAACAACCCAAATGCCCACCAACTGAGAAAGAGATTAAAAAAGGTGTGGGTTTTTTTCCATGCAATGGAGTACTATTCAACCATAAAAAAGGATAAATGAGACATTTCTAGGTAAAGGGATGCACCTTGAGACTATGCTCTTAAGTGAAATAAGTCAAACATACAAGTGTAAACGTCACATTGTCTCTTTGGTGTGAGAAACTTAAAATGTAAATGAGGACCACAGTGTATAATAGATATTTGAAATAGGAAGAAAATTTTCAAAATAGTACCATCAGTTACTTTTTTAATAATTAAAATGTTTTATGTAAAAAGCTACAGTTTTCTTAGATGAGTCGAGAGATTAGTAATTGAAAACATATTCTTTTAAGTACATGATACACAGTATATTTACCAGTTAGTCTCTATTTTGTAATGAAATTTTATTTTTCATGGAAGTATTTATATTTTCCTTATTAATATCTACTTATATTACATTAAAATTTAAAAATCCAAAAAAGTTCTTACTTTTTTATTGTTGGAAGAAACTAAATCATTTGTCCTATAATTTTTGGCTTTAATGCTTGCAAATTGAAATTCTCTGATCTTATATAGTACATTACTATGTCATCTGTGTTTCCTGGAAACTGGAAATTAGAAATAGAATATACTTAAAGTTTGCTTTTTTTTCAGATTCTGCTTGGAGTGAAGGTGGGATCGCTTTGTAGGTTATGTTATTTTCATCTGTTTTTTAAAAAATGAAACATCCTTTTATATTTTTTTAAAGTAAGATTAGCACTCATTGATGATCATTGTCTGGATGTATAGTTTCAAAAGGGGTTTGCACGATGGTATTATTAATACCATGTTTCTTGATTATTTTGTAGTTTAAAGGGCTTTTCTATATTATGAAATTATATAACAATTCAAACAGACATTTATGGACTGTTTTGCTTAAATATGTGTTTCATAAAAATCTTAAAAGCACATGTATACAACTACAAATATGTATGAATGCAGGGAGATAAATAGATGAAATTGGTAAGAAATATTTTAAAATTATAATTATTAAAACATTTTATATATTAAGCAAAGCATGCTTATAAAAGCAAATTTACTCAAAATTCTCAGTACTGAATATGTGATTTCAATAATGATGATGAATGGTATATTTTTCCAATGTGGCCAGTTTTTAGGATAATGTATAAACTTGCTCTGTATGTTAAACTGATGTAAGTGGGAAAAGTAGAATGTGATGATGGTGAACAGGAAGAAAGTTGGAGTTGTGCACAGAGAGTTTGGTGCAGGCAGAAAGCCTGTGAGGAGTAGCATGGTCAGAAGGTTTTGCATGGTGTGTGCACATGGAGTGGCATAGAATGAGCAGATGTAAGCATCTGCAGAAAATATCACAGAATGAAGAGAGAGATGAAGGGAGGCCCTCTAGAGATCAGTAGAAGACTATGCCTCCCCTCTTCCAATACAATTGAAGGAGTCTTGTTACAAAACAGACAAAATACTTCCGGCTAGTCTTGCCACAGAAATGCAACTAAAATCTAACAGAGCTCTGCCTGGAGAGGGAATGAGAAGAAATCTTTGTGATTTGTCTAAACCCCCAACCCCTTTACTCTCTAGTAGGCAAAAGAAAAGTTAATGGAAGGGAACTAGCTCAAGCACTAGTTGACACATTCAGCCTGCTAGGCCCAACCAAGGGGGACTGGAGCTCCACCCTCTGCATGTGCTATAAGACAAGTTCTATCCATTTTTCAAATAAAGGGAAGTGCACCGTGTTCAAATTCTGACTACAGTATGAACAGTACTGAGAGGACTTTCTACTTTTCATTTCTTCTTTCATTCAGTATTGTTTTTAGCAAATGTTGAGGGCTAGGTAATATCCTAGTAAGAGTGCAGAACTAAGAGTGAATGATTTTATCCCTATAGTTCCTTACATAGGCACACTAGGTTCTCCCACACTAAGGGATATTTCATAGGGTTAGCTAAATTAGTTCTCTAGTTTCTTCATAAATAAGACAAAATCTCCCTGCAACCTCCACCATGTAGTTTAAAATCCTTCTCCCCTCCTCTTCACTTAGCTTCCTTCTCACCTATTCCCTGCTTTTGTGTGACAAAAACACTATCAGCATAATGTATTTTTCATTATTTTTACCTTTATTTATTTTTCATTTTACCTTGTATTTCCTTTCTTCCTATTTAAAACAATATATATGTTAAACATTTGTATAAGTGAAATGAAGGTTAATAACGAATTATCACATTAGTTTATAAAGCATATTTCATGGTAATGTTGTTAATTCTCAATGAGAATTTGCATGGAGGATTAAGACATAATCTTTCTATCAACATATTAGTTGATTCTGATCTTCTTACAGCTTCCAAAATCTCCAGTTATACTTTCCTCCCTCTGCCTGATCCCCACCACAGAAATAACCTCTCCCTCCTTTAATTTCAGATATAAAAATATCATCCATCAAAGTCCTATCTCTTTCATTTGCTATAATATCTTTTTTCTTCTTTCCTTCATTCTGAAGTATTTTCTTCCTCTTTTTACTTTTCCTAATCATTTTTTGCCCCAGCCCACTTGAAATCAGCACTAATTTCTCGTTTCCTGGTTTATTGAAAAAGTGAGAAATTTTTAAAGTAAGTTTTAAATTATTATAATTCAAATATGGTTTGTTGTGTAGATGCTGACATAACTGAAAGGTTTTCTTCTCTTGCCACACAGTGACCATGACTGATCCTATTATGTTCAGTAGATTGAATAGATACATGAATGCCAAAGCATAACCAAAGCCAAGGTCACATCACAAGCCACATAGGATCTAAAGAGATCTCCACAGTAGGATCAGAGTTTTCTACACTAACTGATCATCAACATTCAGCACAACAACAATAGAATCTTGAGAAAATAAAACAACAAGATGTTTTCAAAACTCTTAACTCCCCCAAAACATGATGTCATTGTCACTGAATCAGAGGAAGTTCTCAGCAAAGAACTCGAAATCTACAGTTAAAATATTTGATGGGATCAAAGAAAAAGCCATGAATAAATACATATGATGTACTTGTGTACTACTGGATTATAGCATAATGAAACTAAAAACATCAAGAGACCATATAAATGATGCAAACACATGGAGACTAAATAATACACTCTTGAATAATCAGGGGGTTATAGAAGACATCAGAGAAAAAAATTATAAATTATAGATTCAAAGGACAACAGTAGCACAATATACCAAAACCTATGAGACACAATAAAAGCAGTTCCAATAGAGAAGTTTAAAGCTGTTAATGCTCATGTTATAAAACTAGAGGGAACACAATTAAATAACCTAATGATGCATCTCATGTCCTAGAAAAATAAAATAAAATCTAAACCCCAAACTTATAGAAGAAACTGTAAAGAGCACAGTAGAAATTAATGGAGTGTAAACTATAAAGAACAATACAATATAATGTATCAATGAATCAAAGGATTGATTCTTTAAAAGGATAAATAAGATTGATAAGCCATTCAAAAAATTTACAAAAAGAGAAAGACTCATATCAATGCAATTAGAAATGAAAAAGGTGAAATAACTGTGGAAACTGCTGCAACCCAGAGATTACAAGAAAGTATTTCAAAAACTTACATTCCAATCAATCAGAGAACATAGAAGAATGTATAAATTCCTAGACACCTATGAATTACTATATAATGAGCAAAGAAGATATAAAAATCTTCAATAAACTAGTAATAAATGACCGATAGAGGCAGTTATACAACTCCTAACAACTAAGGAGAACGTAGGACCCAATAGAGTCACTGCTGAATTTTACCATAACTTTCAGGAAAGCATTAACATTGACATTTCTTAAACTCTTCTACAAAATTGAAAAGGAAGGGACACCACCAAACTCATTCCTTGAAGTTAGCATTGCCCTGATACTAAAACTGGACAAAGACTAAAAATAAGAGAATGAAAATTACAGGCCAAATTCCATGACCATACATGCAAAACTCCCCAGCAAGATACTTACAAAAAAGAATATAACAAGTTATTAAAAGGTCATACATCATGACCAAATTGGTTTCATCCCAGGGATGCAACTATGGTTCAACATAAGTAAATCAATAAGTGTAATACACCACATAAATGGAACTAAATATAAAAATTGCATGGCCATCTCACTAGCTACAGAAAAAACCTTAGAAAAAATCCAATATCTACTAAGTTGGATGAAAATAGGCATAATAGAACCTTACTTTTCTGATAAAAGCTATATGACAAACCCACTGGCAGCACCATACTAAATGAGGAAAAACTGAAACTATTCCTCCTAAAACCAGAAATAAGAAGAAGATGTCAACTTTACCACTCCTGTTCAACATGCTACTCAAAACTTTACCCAGAACAATCAGGCAAGTGACAGAAATGATTGGGATACAAATAGAAAAGAGGGAAATGAAAGTATCCTTATTTGCAGATGACATAATCCTTTACATAGACAACCAAGAATTTCACCAGAGTACTCTTAGAACTAATAAATTCAACAAAGTGGCATGATTCAAAATTAGTACACAAAAATTGATAGCATCAATGTACACTAACAATGTGCCAAATGAGAAATCAGGAAAACAACCCTCTTTATTGTAGCTTAAATATA
>NW_004624810.1:7657465-7668366 GCF_000247695.1 Heterocephalus glaber | reverse complement strand
AAATCTGTGGTAATGTCTCCTAGATCTTAATATTGTAATTTAAAAAATGTATAACTGATATTGTGTAACAGGAAGAAAAGGTCTAAAAGAGCAGGGTAATTGGGAGGAGTAGGGGAAGGGAAAAAAGGGAAAGGAAAACATATGAGATGAGGAAAAAAATGGAAACAAGGTCTTTGCAAATAGGGAAGGGTGGAGGGGTGAAGGGAGGGTAAGGGAAGGGGAAAAAATAAGAACCAAGAGACTCATGTAATGGTACAAGATCCCAATGATGAATGTAACTCTATTGTATATCTAAAATGTACCAATACAGTTAAGGGGGGGGGAAGAAGTGTATATGATACATATATGTGATCATCTCTTATAAATGCACAACTGTGCATCTTTTTTAACATAAATAAATTGTGTCAAAATATAATAGAAAGAAAAACATGTATTTGGAAACTTGATTCATACTATTTATTTCATAATTAACAAATTAAGTTCATTAAGAAATGATAAATTATTTGCTGTACAGATAAAACTTTAAAAAAATCTGTTTCCAAATTTTAAATTTAAACAATACACCTAATTTACATTTTACCTTTTCTAGTGTTTGTAATGTTCACATTGTAGAAATGTAATATAGTGGAAAAAAATACACGATTTGGGGGCATGTGACATGGGTTCAAATATGGATTAACTTGCAGTGTTATGAGTGATATTTGGCAAGTTATTCTGAAGCTTCAGCTTCCTATTCTATAAAGGAGATATAACAACACTTCATGTAAGGTTGTCAAGAATGAAGGTTAAGCTTAATTGTCAACTTGTTGGGGTCTGACTAGGGGATTAGTAGAACACACTAGGTGTGTCTTGGTGACCCATGGATGCATGACCCTGGGATGTATAGCTGATCCCTGCCTCTTCTTTTCTGGCACTGTTCTGCTTTGCTTCCTACTCACCATAAGCTAAGCAGCTTTATTATGCCTCCTCATTCTGCCATGACATTTTTGCCTTGGAGCAAGGTAATAATGATGTGAATTCTCTTAAGCTGTGAACCAAATAAGCCTTTCTTCCTTTAAATTGTGGGTGTTGAGTAGTTTGTCCCAGCAATGAGTAAGCTTACCAAAACATAAAGTTAGTACCACAAAAGTGGGATCATTGCTGTGACTATATCTAAATGGTTCAGAAATTTTGGGAACTGGTTTGCTGGAAGATATTAAAAAATTTTGAAAATCAGTATGGAGATTCTTCAAAAAATTAGGATTAGAGGTCCCATTTGACCCAGCTATTCCCCTATTAGATACCTTCCCGCAAGAATTAAAACATCATACCACAATGATATATGTGCACCCATGTTTATAGTAGCACAATTTTAAATAGCTAAATCTTGGAAACAACCCAAATGACCATCAACCGATGAATGGATAAAGATGACTTTTTTTAATACAATGGAGTACTACTCAACCATAAAGAAAGATAACTTGAGAATTTTATAGAAAGATGGATGCAACTTGAGACTATACTCTTAGGTAAAATAAATCAGATACATATATGTAAATATCACATTGTGTCTGTGAGAAACTGAAAGAGTAAATAAGGATCAAGATGTTTAATAGATACTTTAAGAAACTGTTCAAAAGGAAAGGAAAACTGTGAAAGAAGGAGAGGAAAAAAGAAGGGAAAACGGAAAAAAACCAAGAAAATAAGGAAAAAAATGGAAACATAGCTTTTGTAAATAAGGGGGGAGGGGAGGTTGAAGAAAGAATAGGGTATTGGAAGAAAAAGAGGAATACAAACTCCCTTCATGAATGTGATCATTACATATATTTAAATTGTACAAATAAAATTAATTAAAAACTGAAAACAAAAGAAATACAATTTGAATCATAAAAATTTTTTGATATGTTGGCTAGACAAGCCCTAGTTTGCTATATGCAGAACTTGATCTGGTCAGAGCTCATAGAACTAGAATGCTGATAGAAATGTAGGCAGTAAAGGCCAGGCCCATGAGTTTTCAAATGTGGACTTTATATTGAGAATGGACTGCAGAGCATGTGTGTTATATTCTGACAAATATCTTGTCTACATTTTCCCCATGTTCTGAGACTTTGTGAAAGGCTGTGTTTATGGGCTATGGACTAACTTCTGGGAGAAGACATTTCAAGACACCTGGACATTTAGGCTGTGACATGGATATTGCTAACTTCTATTAGCCAGATGTATAGGAATTGGGAGCAAAAAATCAGAGCGGAAGTATTTGCAAAACTTAAATTTTTGTCTGAATGAAAACGTGTCTAAAACTGGGGGCAAAGAGATATGGTTGCTAAAGAAATTAGGGCTAATAATAATAATACAATAAACTCAAGGCAAGCATACTGATACATGCCTGTAATTCCTGCATTCTGGGAGGATAAGGAAGGAGAATTGCAAGTTTCAGACCAACCTGGGTAATTTAGCAACTTATCAAGATCCTGCCTCAAAATTAAAAAAAAAAAATACTGGGATGTAGTTCTGTGGGAAGGAAGGCTCTGGGTTCAATTCCCAGTACTGCAGTGGTGGTGGTGGTGGTGGGGAGGGGGACAGGCGCGGCTACTTTGATGTGAACTGGGACAAGAATACAGGAAGATCCTTTGATGGTATCTCAGGAATCAGAAAGACTCCACCTGTAAAGCTGAAGGGTGCAAAAGTGTAAAACTTTCATTTAAGAAGAGAGCCCCCAGGACTCCTTCTCATAGAGGGCCATCTAGGATTCATTAATACATGTTCATCCTGCTCAGCCATCCAGGCATTCAGAGGCTGATTCAGCCATTGTCCAAGGGCGCTATGCCGCTGTTAAAGCTGGGGGCAGACCTTGGCATTGACTATGTCGTACTTGTCGTTCAGGCATGCAAAATGCCACAATTTAGGGTCATGGAGGCTTCCAGTCAGATTTCAGAGGGAATCCTGGAATGCTAGGCAATGTATCTCTGTGCATGAAGCTGTAGGGATGAAGCCAAAGGCACAGTAAGAAACATCAGGAAGTCAGGAATGTCAGACATTTTCTGAGGAAAACTGTAGGTAGTGAGCGGAGCTAGCTCAAGAGGGAGGTCATGTGGGCTACAACCAACGAAGCCATGGGAGTGGCCTGCCCAAGTCCTTTAGAACACATATCTTAACACCATGTGCTCTGGATCCAGAAATATAGGAATTAATAATTGCCCTCTGGGTTTCAGTCTTACGTTGGCCTCCTTGTTTCTCATTTTTGGAATGGGAAGGTTTACCTTGTGTCATTCTATGTGGGGATTGTGTAACTTGTTTTTATTTTTACAGCAGGTCACAACTGAGTTTTCCTTGAGTCTCAAGGGGGACTTGGACTTAGACTTTTTGTCAGCCCTAGAACTGTCCAGATGTTGAAGAAGGGATCATTGTATGCTTAATTGTACAGAGGATACTTGTATCATATTAAGTTGAATTATTAATGTGTTATTGCTTTAGCTTGGAGATTCAGTATGAGGATGTGTTTAGATGTCAATTTTACAAAGGTGGAATGTGAAGGTTAAATGGAACTTGTTTGGACTGTGATCTGCTTACAGGATTATTGGCAAAGCATACTCTTGGGTGTATGTGGGTGAGTCATAGAGATGTGGCCTTGGGGTTTATATCTTGTCTCAAGCCCCTTCCTCTCTGGTTGTATTCCTCTACTCTGCTTCCCAGCCACCATGAACTAAGCATCTTTGGTCCACTATGTCCATCTGCCATGATGTTCCTGCCTCAGATCCAGTCTGCAATGCACTTAATGCTCTGACAACATGAGGGAAATAGATCTCTACTCTTTTAGGTTGTAGATGTTGAATAATTTGTCCCAGCAAGAGTAACCTGACTAATAAACCAATAAAATTATAAATTTCCTATATAATCTCTTTATATATAATCTCAGCCTTTAGGCAGTTATTATATGACTTACACACACACACACACACACACACACTTGGTTAAAATCTCTTCCTGCCAAAGTTAAAAGAGAGGGGCATGAGTGGATTGTTCCCTTGTAATAAACTTCTCTGGCAGGGATCCCAGCCAGGTATTTCTTTCTCCCTTGTAGGAAGATTGCCAATAGTGGTTTCTGTAGAATCACATATTCTGTTAAGTTTTCATTTTATAGACTTAGAAAAGTTTTAGTAGTCTGTTATCTTGGCAAGTCTTACTTTTCTGTTTAAATGGATGAAAAGTACATGTGAAGATGTCAATACCATAGAAATGAAGACCATTAAAAGATATTTTTATTATCGTTTCCTTCTCATACAAGACAATATTACTAAAAGTTGAAATGTCAATGTCATGACATTTAGCCTGTGCTGAAGGGTAGTTGCTCACATGGACACAGAGAAATTTAATTTTAATCTACAACCATGTCCTGTAGTCACTGCAGGACAGCTTCTCCAACGAAGGATATATTGTCTTGAGGAAGAAATAGGGGCAACAGTAACAGAAACATCAGCCATAGCTTTCTTAATTCATTTAAGACTTACACACAAAAAATAGTTTAATCATTAATTTTCTAGGGCTGCCGTAGTGAATTTTCAGCAATTTGGTGGCATACGACAATGGAAACATTTTTCTCACAATTCTGGAGAACAGAAGTCCAAAATCAAGATTTTGGCTGGCAAGACTACCCTCCCTTAAAAAGTCCTAGGAAAAAAATCCTTCCTTTTCTCTTCCAACTTCTGGTGACAGAAGAAATTCCTTGGCTTTTGACCATGTTGCCCCAACATCTGCCTCCATCTCATATCACTTCATTGTATTTCTTCTTTTCTTCTGTTTATACAGATATTTGTCATTTGATTTAGATCCTGCCAGGGCAATCCAGGATGATCTCATTGAAATTCTTTAATTTCTCACCAAATTTATTGGGATGTATTTGATAATTAATTATATGTTTAAGTTGTACAATTTGATGAATATATATAGTGAAATATTCACTATAGTCAAGCTGCTTAGTACATATAATACTTTCCATATATTTGTGTGCGTGTGTATGTACTGAAGATCTACCTCTTAGCACATTTCATATATACAATATATCTTGTGAAGTATAGTCACATTGTACAATAGATCTCCAGAACAAGTTTATGTTTACTAACTGAAATTTCATATCTCTTGACCATATTTTACCAGTATTATCATATCCCCAGCAATTAACTGTCTTTCTATAAGTTTGACATTTTTAGATTTCATACGTAAATGAGATCATGCAGTGTTTGTCATTCTATATCTGGCTTATTTCACATGGCATAGTGTCTTCCATGTTCATCAATTTGGTTGGAAATGTTGGAATTCTTTTTCTAAGGATGAATAATATGTCACTCTGTGTGTGTTCCTCTGTTCATTAATTATTTTACAGACATTTATATTGTCTCCACATCTTTGGAATTATGAATGATGCTGAAATTAACATGGGAGGGAAAGAGATCTCTTCAATATTCTGATTTCATTTCTTTTTTTATATATATACTAAGAAGATCATAAGGTATTTCATTTGTATTTTTTTGAGGAAATCCCATATTGTTTCCTGCAATGACTGTACCAATTTACCATTTCATTAACTTAGTTAGCATAAGGGTTTATTCCCATATATCATTGCCAACACTTATTGTTTTTCATATTTCTGATAAAAGCCATTCAAACAAGTGTAGAGTAATTGTGGTTTTATTTGCATTTTCTTGATGATATTTACATACATATTACATACATATTTACATACAGTTATTGGTCTTTTGTGTTTTCTTTTGGGAAATGTCTATTTAAGCCCTTTGCTTCATTTAAATTTTTTTGTTATTGTAGGGATTCTTCATTTTTAAAATATTATTAACCTTTATCAAATGTAGCTTGCATGTATTTTCTTCTTTTTACTTTAATATAAACCCAGTTGTCATCTTTTTGCTTTTGTTCTTTGTACTTTTGGGTTCTATCCAAAAAATATTCTCTGGATCAAAGTGAAGAAAGTTTTCCCCTATGTTTTCCTCTTGTGGTTTTACAGTTTCAGATCTTAGGTCTAGTCATTTATTCCAGTTTGAGTTGCTTTTGTATATGATATGAAATAAGGATACAATTTCATTCTTTTCTATATGAATATCCAGTTTTCCTGGACAACTTATTGAAGACACTGTTATTCCTATGTTTGTCATCCTTATTGACCATAAATTCATGGATTTATTTATGAGCTTTCTACTGTTCCATTGGTCTATCTGCCTATATTTTATGCCAGTACCATTCATTTTGATTATTGTAGCCCTATAATATATTATGAAATCAAAGAGTATGATGTCTCAAGCTTATACTTGCTCAAGATTGCTTTGGCTACTCACAGACTTGTGGTTCCATATGAATTTCGACATTTCCTCTATTTGTGTAAATGATGTCATTAACATTTTTTTTTTTTTTTTTGGTACCGGGTACTGGGGATCGAACTCAGGTCCTTAGCTTGCGAGGCAGGCGGTGCCCATTAACATTTTGAAAATATTGACTCTATAGGTTACTTTGGTGAGTATGGTTATTTTAACAATATGAATATTTTCAATCCATGTACTTTAGCTATTGTTCCATTTATCTGTCTTTAATATCCTTCATCAATGCTTTATAGTTTTCAGTGTACAATTTTTTTCACTCCTTTTGTTGTTTATTTATATGCATTTTATTGTTTCTATTGTTATTGTAAATAGAATTATATTCTTAATTTTCTTTTCAGAGTGTTTTTATTTGTAGAAATGCAATTGATTTATATATTGATTTTATATCATTGCAAATTCACTGATTTTATTACTTCTGTGGTTTTGTTGCCTCTTTTGGATTTCCTACTTACATTATTGGGCATCTATAAGCAGAGATAATTTTCTCCTTTCTTTCCAATTTAGATGGCTTTTATTTCTTTTTCTTGCCCAACAGGTCTGGCTTGGACTTTCAGTGATATGCTGAATAGAGGTGGTAAAAATGAAAATCTTTGCCTTGTGCCAGATTATAGATGAAAAATTCTCAGGTTTTTACCAATTGATTATGATGTTAGTCATAGAATTTTCATATATGGCCTTCATTGAGCTAAGTTCCTTATATACCTATTTTGTTGAGCATTTTATGAATGAATGTCAATTTTTCTGTGTTTTTTGAGAATAATTACGTATTTTTTCTTTCACTTTATTAATGTACTGTACCATATTGATGTGTGTGTGTATGTGTGTAAAACTATCCTTGCACAAATCCCTCTTGGTCAACCTGTATAAGCCTTTTAATGTTCCATTGAATTCTACTTGCTAGTATCTTACTGAAGATTGTACACCTATAGTTTTCTTTGCTTGTAATATTTTTGTCTGTTTTTTGTATCAACGTGATACTAATCTCATGTAAACATTCTGAAAGTGTTCTACTTATTTTTTGGAAGAATTGAGAGAGGATTATTAATTTTTCCTTGAATTTTTAATAGAATTCACACATGAAATCTATCTGCTGCTTGACTTTTATAGGAGTGTTTTGATTACTGTCTCTATCTCCTCATTTGTAATTTTTCTATTCATAGCTTCTATTTTTTATTGACTCGATTTTGGTAATTTGTTATGTGTAGGAATTTATCCATTTTTCCTAGTTTATCAAGTTGGTTGTTACACAGTTGTCCATTATACTCTATTTATAAGGCTTCCCCTTTTAGTTCTATTATTTTTTAGAACTGGAAATTGAATCCAAGGTCTTTGCACTGACCTCCATCCCCAGCCATTTTAAAAAAAATTTTTATTTTGAGATATGACCTCACTAAGTCTCCAAGTTTCCCAGACTAGGTTAGAATTTGTGGCCTTCATGCCTCAATCCCTTTATTTTTGTGTTTTAATTTGACTTTCCTCTCTTATTTCTTAGTCCAGGTAAAGATGTGTACAATTTAAAAAGTATTTTATTTTAAAAAATGACTTTTAGTGTTGATTTTTTGCATGTTTTAATTCTGTTTCTGATTTGTTTCTGCTCTAATCTTAATTATTACCTTCTCCCTGCTAACATTGATCTTAGTTTGTTATTATAGTTTTTGAGAAGTAAAGTTAGATTGTTTATTTCATTTTTATTATAGTCATTTATCATGATAAAATGTTCTTTTAGTACAACTTTGGCTAAGTTTTGATATGTTGCATTTTAGCATCCTTAATGTAATTACATGTGAAAATTCCCCCTCTTCCAAATAAGATGATATTCTCTGTTCTAGAAATTTGCATGTGAACATAACCTTTTTTTTTTTTGGACTACCACTCCACCTACACAGTCCTTCTATTTTTCTACAACAAATATTAAATGATATACAATTGATTTCTAAATAAATAAAGACTTCTCACAGGATACTTGCAAACATTACATGTCTTCTTTTTTTTTCCATTGTGGTTATTACTTATTTTGTAGCAAGACACACCAATTTTAATATGACTTTTAAATATAGTGTATGATGGTCAAATATTTTATTTTGTTGCCCTTAGAAAAAGCCTAGATAAAAAATGTCCTATCAAAATTGTAGACTTGTCTTTTTTCTCTTTGTTCTGGATGATGGATTGTTTCTCTAGGAATCCTGGCTAGCTGTAAGATTAGTTACACTTTCTCTTATCCTTGAAACTTAGGAAGGAATCTTATCAAAAAGCAAGTTAGAAAAGGAAGGGAAAAGGAAAGACTCCCTATACTTCCATAAGCACGCACAGGTATATGCATGTGTGTGTGTGTTTTCAACTAATTAGCAAGAGTATTGACTTGTTTTAGAGCTATGGTATTTTATATCCATATGAAATTGTAACCAGAAAATGTCGACTACTACAGCTTTTAAAGTTGGGCAGGAGTCAATATTGTAAAATGAATAAATTGAATATAAATGGAAAATGTAGGTGTAGAGGAGAGAAAATATGATAGTTACTCTCTTAAAATTACATATATACATATAAATCCAATGCTTCTGTTTTAATGTTTAAATTTTTGATCCATTTTTATTTTAGTTTAGTTCATGGTGAGTGATATGGGTCCAACTATAACTACGAATAGCCAATTTTCTCAGTATCATTTGTTGAATAGGCTTTCTTTCCTCTAACATATGTTTTTGGCCACTTTGTTGAAGATCAAATAGCTAAATTCATCTGGGGATGTTTCTATATCCTCTGTTCTTTTCTGATACTCATGGCTGTTTTTGTGCAGGTACCATGTCGTTTTTATCATTATTGCTTTGTATTATAACTTAAAGCCAGGTGTTGTGATGCTTCCTGCTTTGCTCTTGTTGTCCAAACTTACTTAAGCTATCTATTCTGGGTCTCTTCTCATTCCATATGAATTTTAGGATTGTTTTCTCTACTTATGCGAGGAGTGCTGTTGGCATTTTGACTGGGATGCCCTTAATCTGTATAAGGCTTTTGGGAATATGACCATTTTGACAATTTGGTTCTGTTTATCCAGGAGTAGGGGACAACTTTCCACTTTTCTGATATCCTCTTTAATCCCCTTATTTAGTACTGTGGTTTTCATTGCGCAGGTCTTTTACTTTCTTGATTAGGTTAATTTCTTGATATTTAATTTTTCTTGATGTTAATGTCAATGGCATTGGTTTCATAATTTTCCCTTGAGTTTATTATTGATGTACACAAATACAGTTGATTTTTGTGTGTTGGTTTTGTATCCTACTACATTGTGAAATTGGTTTTCTGGTGGAATTCTTTTAGTCTTCTATGAACAGTATCATGTCATGTGCAAATAATGATAATTTGAGTTTTTCCTTTCATTTATGTATCCCTTTTATTTTATTTCTTTTCTCTTGCCTGATTGCTCTGGGTAATTTTTCAAGTATTATGTTGAATAGAAATGGTAATAATGGGAATCCTCATCTTGTTACTGGCTTTAGAGAGAATGCTTTCAGTTTTACCCCATTTAATATGATGTTTGCCATTCTTTCATCATTAAAACAGAAACAACCTACTCAAAGATAAAATAGGGAAAATACTTGAAATCATAGGCATATGTAAGGACATTCTGAATGGAAGTCCAAGTACACAAGAAATAGCAGAAAGAATCAGAAAATGGGGTCATATCAAATTAAGAAACTTATGCACAGCAAAGGAATCAATTATTAGTGAAGAGACGACCTACAGAATAGGCAAAATTTTTTCAGCTATTCTTCACACAGAGAAGTATTATGTAGACTATCTAAAGAATTCAATAAATTAGATCACCCAAAATGAAAGACCTAATCAAGAAATTGGCAATTGAAATGAACAGAAACTTTTCAAAAGAAGTACAAATGGCCAAAACATATATGAAAAAAATATTCAATATCTTTGTTCATTAGAGAAAATGCAAATTAAAGCAACTCCAAGATTTTATTTTACACTACAATAATGATAATCATCAAGAAGCAAAAGAATAACAAATGCTGGCATGGCTATGGTGAAAAAGGAATGGTCCTATATTGTTGGTGGGAATTTAAACTAGTACAACCATTATGGAAATCAGTACGGAGATTTCTCCAAAAACTAAAATTACAAATTCCATATGACCAAAGTAGTGCCCTGCTAGGTATCTTTCCAAAAGAGCTGAAGACATCATTTTATAGTGATCATCTTATAGTGATACATGCTTACCATAATAGTGAATTCATAATAGTGAATTCTAAAAACAGCCAGTATGTCCATCAACAGGCTAATGGAAAAAGAAAATGTGTTATCTATATATAATGGAATACTACTCAGGTATGAAGAAGGATAAATTTGAGGCATTTGATGGAAAATAGATGTACCTGGAAAATATAATTTTTTTTTCTTGAATTCTTATTTTTCCAGCACAATTTCTTAAAGAGGCTATCTTTCCTCCAGTGAGGCTGTTTGGCTCCTTTATCAAAGATGAGATGGCTGAGTGTGTCTGGCATTGTTTCTGCATCTTCTAATCTGTTC
>NW_004624810.1:7599398-7629935 GCF_000247695.1 Heterocephalus glaber | reverse complement strand
TATTAATCATAAAGGTTTAATTTTTTTTACTTTGTTCCCACTTTCAGTGTTTAGGTAACCATTTTCATAGCTTCTATTTTATTTTTCCTTCATTTATTTTACAGTAGGAGCATAAATCCACTTAAGGTCTTTTTTTCCCTTCATTCTCACACAATTGTTACCATTTAAAAAAACCAGTATATCATGGGAATCACTTGATATAACTTTATCGATCTTTTAAAATATTTTTGAATAATTATAGATTAATCCACTCTTTAGTTATACAGTAGTTTATAATATCTACTGCCCATTGTTGGTGGACATATAAATTGTTTTATTTTGATGATATAATTACTATTTTAATGATTATCCTCGTGCAGGGGCTTTTTTCTAGTTGTGGAGATTTGTTCTCAAAATGAATGCCTCAAAGTAGAATTGCTGAATCAAAAACATATGTAGTTTTACTAGGTATTGTTAAATTTACTTTTGTCAAAGTGGTATAATGTAATGTTCTCACCAACAGTGTGTGAGAAATGTGTTTCTTTACAACCTCATGATCAGGGTGTATGGATTTGTGTCAATCTTGATAAATGAGAGATAATTAATCAGTGTAGCTTTGACATGCATTTTTACAAATTCAGTCATGTAATTATCTTATACGTTTTACATCCAATTTTGTATTTTTTTTCCCGTGGAGTCTATATTCATGTTTGTTGCTCATTGTTTTAGAGTTCTTTGTATTTTTGGAATATATTTTGTCAAACTTTGTCACTTTTAAAAATTTTTCAATTATGATGCTTTTCTGCAAAAATATTTTGTATAATTTATCTTTCATTATAATTTTATAAAGTTAATAAGGCTTTCCCAACCCTGAAGTTATAAAATAATTGATCCACATTCTATTTCACTAACATGTATGATTTTATTTTCCACATTTTAATATTTAATAATTTTTACTTTACTCTGATATGTTTTAGGTATAAATTTGATTTTTCAAAAGACTATCTGGTATAGTAATGCCTTTTATTTAAAAGTAGGTATATTTTTCTCAAGGATGGTAGAAAATGCCAACACACACACACACATATGTATATATAACTTTGTATATGTACTTCAGTCTACCTCTGGACTTTCTCTTTTGCTCCATTCATATTTCTGTAGCACCTTGCCTTATAAATATGTTGTAATATCTATTTGAGCTAGGGACCCTCTATTGCTTCTTTTGATGACATTTTCTAACTTTTCTACCATAATTATTTTTCACAAAATCTTAAAATCAATTTATTTGACTTCAAAACATATTATTCGAAGTACATTCATAGAATAACCTTGTTTCTTTATAGACACGGTAAGAATTTAGTATTATGCTGTTGATTCAAACTACCCAAAAATGGAGATGCTTTTCCATTTGTTCATGTCCATTTTTATCTTAAAACTATTTTAAAGTTTTGTTTAAATATGTTTTTCACATCACGTGTTAGTTTTACTTCTAAATACTTAATTTTCTATTGCAATCATAGTGTTTCTTGTCCAGCGTAACTTCTAATAATTTGTGTATATAGAGGACAATAATTTGTTTATGCTGAATTTCTTTTTACCATTTCTTTTTACCATTTTTACCATTACCATTTCTTTTTACCATTTTACCATTTGGTTTTAGTTTATTTATTGAATTATTTGAATTTTAACTCTACACTATCATGTGTCATGTCATTTTCATACAGAATGTTTTAATTCTTCTTTTATATTTTTTTGTCTCCTGTTGTTTGCTCTTAATTTATTTCATTGATTAATATCTCAAATGCAGGGTTATAAATACAGTGAACATTTTTGCTTTGTTCCTTACCATAGAGGGGATACTTGTAGTGTTTCTTATTGATAAATTAAGTCATATTTTGACTATAAAATATATACTCACATGTACACATCATCATTCTTATTTTATTTAGAATGGGTGTTGAAATTTTTTGAATGTCCTTTCATATTTTCAATACTGTGAACATAATTATGTGACTTTCCTTTGTAGATTTATTAATGTGATGAAATACACTAATAGATTTACAAATATTAAACTATTTGTTCATTTCTGGAACAAGTGCTACTTGACCATGATATAATTTTGTATGTTTAATTGAACTCTGTTAATATTTATTCATAATTTTGAGGAAATATTTGCAAACATTATTTCATTTTTTGAGTTATTGCTACCAGGTCTAAATATCAAATTTTGTTTGCTTTATTCCCCCCAGTAAGAATTGGGAAGTTTTTCTTTCCTTTTCCTTATGTTCTGAAATTACTTAATAACATCTGGCTTTTTTTTTTTTTTGGTACCGGGGATCGAACTCAGGTCCTTCCACTTGTGAGGCAGGTGCCGGAACCACTGAGCTAAATCCCCGCCCACATCTGACTTATTTTTATCCTTGGAGGTTAGATGCAATTTCCCTGTGAATCCACCTGGACCTGTTGCTCTGTATTATGAGATGATATCTTGAAAATCTGTATTTCATCTATGGAAATTCTTTTGTTTATACTTTCAGTCTCCTGTGACATCAATTTGCTAAAAATATTTTCCTTGTAAATTATCCATTTCATCTATATTTTCAAAATTATTTCCAAAGAGTGTGGGCAGTTATCTTTATTTTAATGTATTAAGTTTATTGGTACATTTTAGGTATACAGTATGATGACATATAAATAGGAAGGTTTGGAGGGGTTGAAGGGAGTAACAATGTTTTCTTGTATTCTATTTCTATGGTTATTTTCTCTCCTGTAGTTTATTGTTTTGCATATTTGTATTCCATTTCTTCTGATAATGATATTAGCTAATGATTTCTTATTATGTTAATTTTTATTAAAATACTAACATTTTTACAGTTTTAATTTTCTAATTAATAATCTGATTTTACTTTTGCATTGGTTTATTTTGTTCATTTTTAATGATGTGAATTGGGAATTTAATGCATGTATTTTCTTCTGATGACTAATTTAATCCCATAAATTCTCATTGCAATGTTTTAATTAAAGTTGCTTTTTAAAAAGAAATTTGTAATTTTATTTGGTTTCTCTCTTTTTGCTCAAGAGTTAATTATGAAAGAGATTTTAAGTTAAGTTAGAATGGCCTTAAATTACTGTAATACTTTTTACACTTTTGTAATTTTTGTGTTTAATTTTCAAAAATGTTCCATGTATACCTAAAAATAATGGAAAACATAACATGTAAATATATATTTTTCACAAGTGAAGTTGAAAATGCCTCTATCAGTCAGTCTACCATCTTTTCTTATTCCTTTATACCCTTATTTATTTATTTTTCTATTTCTCTTTACAAATTTGGAGTTTAAGTCTCCATTCAATAATACATTATCTGTTTCTACTTTCATCTTCTGCATTTCTCTTTTCTGAAGTTGGTCAATGTATTATTTGTTGCATAGAAATTGATTTTGCATATCTGCAGTGTGAATTTTCAACTTTGACATTATTAAAATATCAATCAAAAACATGTAATTTAATTCTTTCTGTCTTGGATTGTTTTTATCTGCTGTTAGTATTTCAACTAAGGCTTTCTGTTTTAGCAATTTTCTGGTATGCTCTTGTTCATCTCTTTGATTTTTAGTATTTTCAAATCTTTTATTTAGGTTTTTCTATTGCATAGTGTTGCTGGATTATATTTTGTGAATGAAACTGAAAATTTTAAAAAATAGATATATTAAGACCATTCATACTTACTGATATGACTTATCCTACCATATTCTTTTATATTACATAAATTGCTAAGAAAATGTGTTTTTATATGCTTCTATTTCGGTTGTTTTTTTTTTTTTTTGTGGTACTAGGGATCGAACTCAGCATCTTGCACTTGTGAGGCAGGCAGTGGAGCCACTGAGCTAAATCTCTGGCCCAGTTTCAGAATTGTATATATTTAGGCTCCTTCCATTTAGTCTGTAGCATTAAATGGCTCATCCTTTTACTTCTATTTTTTTATTTTCCTGATTAATAAGCATTGACTTCCCTTTCTTATTTTCCCTCTGTAATTCAGTTGCAATATTTTTATTTGTCAGAAACCTAACATTTGCATTCTTGTACATTGGTCCACAAATTTTGTATTGCTGTGTTTTTTCATCTGACATCTGTAATTTAATATATTAAATACCTATTATCAATTACCTGTTACATTTTGCAGTCATTTCCATGTTGGATGTAGTTTCTGGACATACTATCTCCTGCGATCTTACACACGTAAAACTGTTTTACTATGGATATTATTATATCTTAAGGACAGCTTATTATAGTCTCCTGAATTATTTTTAAAAATTACTCTATTGAAATAACCATTAAAGGTAGACATTTTGAATAGATTCAGGACATTGAGGCAGACATGACAGTGCTATGGAAGACACTAAACTTCCAGAACTCCTTTAGAAGGTGGAAAGAAAGATGGAATGAATGTGTTCAAATCAAGTGGGGGTATGTTGACAGGAGTTTATGGAAATGTGTCTTTGTGTGTGATAAATGAAAAACAAACTATAAATTTTTTATCTTACCATGTATATTGTCCACTTCCTTATTATTTTACCTTTTCATTTCATTTTCATTCTTTTCATTGTTTTTATTCATCCTATAAATGGTCCTGAAAATTTTTAATTTAAATGTATTCTACTTTGTTCAGTTGTAATTTAGCTTTCATTTCCTGAGATAACTGGGTTTTCTTTTTTTTTTTTTACTGAGGTTCTTTAACTCTTGTTTCATATCTTTTTTCCTTTTTTGTCTTTCCATGTCTTAAAACTTCTGATAAAGTTATTTTTCAATATCTGAAAATATTGTTTTCTGATGAGAAATTTTGGTTATAGGCTGTCTGTGCTTCCAGCTTGTTTTGGAAAGAAATTTGATAAACTAGAACAATTTTATTCTTATTTTCTGTTTTGTTCTTACAGGAAATTTGGTTCATATTTCTGAAATTTTTAAATTGTTTATGTTTAAATTTTTGTTTGTTTTTCCAGTATTGGGGATTGAACCCATGCCCTTTGCACTGAGCTACCTACCCATGGTTTTGTTGTGTTTTTTCAAAGTCCTGCTAAGTAGTTAAATTGAAAAAGCTAGACTTGAACTTGCTATCCTCATGTTTCAGTCTCTGAGAGTGCTGATGTTATAGCAGTGTGCCATCACATCTAGCTTGATTTTTAAAGTTTTATACTTCAGTTGGTCAATAATAATCTGAATTTACGCATGAATGGGGAATTTGAGTAATTTACTAGATTCATTAGCTCATGTACATGTACTATTTTCAGTTAATATTGTGAAGTACCTTAATTTTCTTTAATTTCTGAGGATTTTACTTTCTACCACCTGTTTTCCTGTTTACTGTTACTACTAAGCCTTTAGGTAATAACTTTATTCCCCATGACTACCATCTGTAATATCATGTGCTTCTTTATGTCCTTTCCATTTGACTTCCCCCAAAGTGAGTCCTGTAATCAACCTATTAACAGACCTGTTCTCATATATACTGTTTCAGTCTGTAACTTTTTCTGAGGATGAGTCTGCCTCAGGTGTGTCCAGATAGTCTACCTCAGTCCTCCTCTTTTCTAGACCATCTCCACCTGTGTCTTCACACAAATATTTGTACTGCTCTTAGTTCTGGGTTTGTGTATTTCCCTTTTAACATATAATTTCTCTCTCTCTCTCTCTCTCTCTCTCTCTCTCGTCTCATTTCAGGTTTCATTATCTGCTTCCTATTGAAACCCATAAGTCTCTCTGCTAATATTTTCAAAGTAACTTAAATATCAGAAATATACTTTAAATTTCACCTGCGGAAAAGTAGTTTGATTGGTCTCACATTAACTAACACTGTGGAAGCCAACATTTTACATTACAAAACCATAAGTTAATTATCTTCTGAAAAATGCTTTAACCACTAGGCTAAAATTTTTTCCAGTTCACTTGATATTTAAGTTGTTCTAACTCTTACTGTTAAAAGTTATTTGTTCTTAGTTGTTGCTCACAGTCTTGCCTACAAGTATTTATTATGAGTAGATCCACTGGAATAAGACTACCTGTTCACAGCCTGGTTTTATCCCTTGCAATCTTTATGATTGCAAAACTTAATTTCTCTATGCCTCAGCATTCTTCCTAGTAAATTGGGAGTTAGCAATAGTACGTATACGTAGGCAAGTGAGACATATATAAAACTTAGAACTCTTAGCCTAAGTGTTTGATAAATGTGTCCTCGAAGTTCTGGAGCCAATATTTTTGCTTAAAAGGCTAAAGGATAGAAGAATTAATTTCCAAACTATATTTAGAAAATATAGTACTAATAGAACATTTCTGTACTAAGAAAATATTTCTTTGAAAATCTTGGAAAATGATAACAGTAACAAATGCTGATTTTCTTAAACAGTTTTTGAGTTAGTTTTCCTTATAAGTAGATGATCTCTATGGTAGTGTAAAGGTTAGATAGTGGCAAGAGTTACTGTTCTGTGGCTATGGGTACAGATTGTATGAATTCTTGTACAATTTTGATTTTTCAATAACAAATCTCATTGAACATTTAGGTTTTACAGTTGATTATAATATATATTAGTTATTTTCTTTATTATTAGTTATACTGAGATACTTGAGCATTTAAATAATTTCATTCTTATTTAAAAATCATTTATTTTAAATTGATCATAGAAACATAAACATATATATGAATATATACATATGTGGGTGTCACGATATTTTGATACAGATATACATTTTAAAATGCTTAAACAGGGTTAAACATATGTATCTCTTCAAAAATTTATCAGTTTTATGGTAAAAACATTCAAAATCCTTTCTTCTGGCTTTTTGAACTATACAGTACATTTCTTCTGTCTATAGTAATAGCACATCAGAAGTTTTTTTCCTAACTGTAACTTAGTACACATTAATCAGAATCTCCCTAATCCTGTCCCCCTACTCTTTCTAGCCTCTGGTAACCACCATTCTACCTTGAACTTCTGTAAGTTTTACATTTATGGGTACCACATGGGTAAGATCTCTGATACTTGTCTTTTGGTGCCTGAATTATTTCATTTAACATAAAGATCTCTTGTTCCATCCACGTTGTGGTAAATGACACTATTGTATTCTTTTTTATGAATAAATAGTATTCCATTTGTATCTGTACCACATTTTCTTTATCTATTCACCAGTTGATAGGCACTTATGTTGTTTCCATTTCATGACTATTTGAACAATGCTACAGTAAGTGGGAGTGCATAAGTCTTTTTGACCTACTTTTTTTTTCCTTCAGATATATATCCATAGGTTGTCTTGCTGAATAATAAAGTAATTCTATTTGAAATTTTTTGAGGATTAGGTATATTTTTCTTTTGATAAAATCATCAGTATAAATAATTAGAGCATTCATAATTTTGTAGTATTTTGAGAGTTTCAGTGTTTTCTCTGTGATTTTGTAACAATTTAAAGTAGGAATTTATTCTAAATTCAGTAGCTTGTTGATGATATTATATTGTGAACACACACCTTTTCTTAAATCTGGGCATTTTTATCCAAATCTGTATAAAAATAATCTCAGTCCTTTAAATTCTCATAAATAACTGAATTACTATTGATTGCCCTCCCAGATGTACTGTGATCCCTTTTACCAGATATGCCCATATTTTGCCATTGGTAGTGCCACAGGATGTTACCAATCATAGCTACTGTGATTGAGTCTTTCCTCCTGATTATTTCATAATCAAAGAGTAGTAGGAATTTGAACAACAAACCTTTATGTTAGCAGGCTTAAAACTATACTTTCTCGGAGGACATTATTTTCCTATATAAAATTTCTGGTTCTTTGTACAGGTTTGCTTCAAAGTCAGTACTATAGCACAAGTGTAAATTTGTCCTTTTGTGATTTCTTCACTTTCCCTGGTACTTAAGGCTTTACCCTAATTAGTTCTGAGCTTATAGTGAATTTTAGAATGTATTGGTTGTCATTTGTTCCCAAATGTAATGAAGTCTTGCAGTAATGAAAATTTTAAAAATAATATTGAAATGTAGTTCTGGCTTTTCAGTTTTTAATTTTAATTTTGTTTCATTTCTTAGTCTTTTGATGTATGTCTTCAATAATTTTTTTTATTGGTATATTTTTTTCCGACTCTGAGGATAATTTTACATGCTTGGACACATAAAATATATATCTTAGTACAAAACTAAATTGTTTGAATCTCATTTTCATCTCAGAAATCTGTTCCAGTTCCTTCAAATATTTAATTATATAAAGAAATTCAAAGACAGGCTAATTTTTAATTTGTTTGTTGTATTATAGTTAAATTTGTGTTATACTTAGATCCTGGCTTGCAAGATTTTTAACATTATTATTGATATAGTTCAAATTTATTACCAACGTGTATAGTTGTCATCATACTTCTTAGACTCAGTTCTAGAAAACACATTTTTCATATTTGGGATAATGTGAGGAATGAAAAGTTTTCTTATTGAATTCACTGGGAAATTCTTTCAACTCAAAAATTATGTACTTTAGAGTGGAACCTGAAATTTCCCAGTTTCCTAGTTATACAGTTTCTGTGTCATTGAATCACTTGAGGCATTAGGAAAATAAAATGAATTTCACACCTTTGTCTCCTGCTTGTATCAGTTTGAGAATAGCTTTGGTATTCCTTGATGTGGTCTTAGTGCAAGATTTAACCTTCATTTGGTTTTAGATTTTGTATTCATATATGTTTATTAATCATACTTTATGAGAGGCTACTCTAGGGGCTTGTAGTAAACGTTTTCAATCATAATCTGTTTCTATTTTAATCACATGCAATTTGTTATTTAGATAATGTTTAAATTTTCACTTCAAACTTCTTTCTATATACATACTACATAATAGCTTTAAATATTTTAAAGCCATGCATTCTTGACACAATTTGCTACTGCTATTTTGATCACTGCCCTTTAAAAAATTATTTATTTTATCATTGTACGTGGAAAGATTTAATATTTTATGAATAATTAAAATTATAGTTGGGGGCCAGAGATTTAGTTCAGTGGTTCTGTCGCTTGCCTCACAAGCTCAAGGACCCGAGTTTGATCCCCGGTACCAAAAAAAAATTATAGTTGGATAAAAATTGCATAATAAAAATATTGGGAATGTCGCTAAAACAAGGACTAAAATTAGAGATGTAAAATATTTTTGTGTTATGTTCCCATTTTTATGGAATAATCGGTGGAGATATTTTTTTTTCTAAGATGTTGTTGAATGGGGTCATACAGGGAAATTTAAAATGATATCTAGGACAGACTTCAAAATGTTATTTGCTCTTAAAGAGTAGAAAATAAAGCATGAACTAAATTTTATATTAAGAAATAAATCAAAGATCAAATTTACCCACTAAGCAATAATCTTTAATTTCATGAAGTACTGACAAAATATTTTAATGCATAAACTAGTATAAATATAATATAGATTATATGAACCTTTAAGTAGAAATTAGCAGCTAAAAACTCTAACACTAATGAACTTAAATGTAGTTCTGTAAAATATCGTGCTCTTAAAATTTTCAAATAACAAATGTACATTTAATGTGTTGTTCCATGTAATGGTAGTCGTTCTAGTAAAGATCTAATTGTGGATGTCAACCTTTAATTGCCTAATATGATGTATTCAAGAAAAGCAATGGGGACATGAAATGGGTTATTTCCCTATACTCAATTGCAGTCTTTTTGTTTTCCTATAATTGGGAACAAATTTTTCATATGTCTTGGTCCTCTGTTAATGATTTTGGCTAAAAACCATAACACTTCCTACCTTTGAATTTCTGCTACTATAACTCTTGAATAAATGTCAGGTTTTTGTTTTCATTGTTTAACTTTTTTTTCCTATTTACATTTTTGACAGCCTTCTTTCTCAACTGAATACTGTTATCACTTCTTTATTTTAATCCTCTCCTAAGCTGCCTATATTATCACCCCTGTGTTTCAGAACTCAGATTCTTACCCTTTAATCTACTAATTGGCTTTTTACTCCAGCCAGTCTTGCCTCCTCTTTGTGCATCTGACCCTTTCTCTATCACACAACCTGCCCACCAGGCATGAGGTCCTGCCAAGATCTTATTCTGTTCCCTCTTACTTTGCAGACGACTTCATTATTTTTCCTTCCACTCTCTCAAAAGTTTCTTTGAACATTTTTCCAGAACAAATAGCACATTTCCAGTAAGTTTTTTGAAAAATATTTTTTTGTGAAGTCAGTTATTTTTTGATTAAATACATGTGTTGATTTCAACAGCTGAGAAAATGTATGTAATTACCAAACATTTATTTCATTCTGTTCATTTCCATTTATAGTTTCCCTTTGGTAAGGAAATAGTATATGCTCATTATTCACTCATTGAGTGCTTTTATTTTTAAATATGAATGTAGTCAAAATATTATTGTAGGGCATTAAAATTTATACTTGCTTTTTAGTGAGTTTGAACATGTGGCAAAATCAAAATGTTTGAAAATGAGCCAAGACAATATTCCTTATAAGGTTTAAATAGATATAATACATTGTGAATATGTCAAGTTATGCTACTTGTAATACCCTCTAAGTGTATTCTATGCAATGACTATACCTATGTTAGCATACAGCAAGTATTAAATTTAATATAAATTAAAATACCAAATGAATAAAAAATTAACATATGTATTATTTTAATATATTTTAAAGCACTTTTTTGTCACATTGATCTTGATTTTTTGTTACATGCATAAACTAAAATAATACTGGTTTCTTTTATAAATTTAAAATTTAGACAAGTTAATGGAGTAAAATTTTCAAATATTTAAGTTGGTAGGAATATGTCACCAGGTTACTTACCAGGAAGAATCATAATAGTGATTCAAGACTAACATGGATTTTCAAGAGCTTTGAATTGTATCCATGTAATAGTAAAATGCTGGCCAAGGGGAATAAAAGCATGAAGTTTATGATGTAAGGTGAAGGAGAAACTGTCAGGATGATGAATCATTATCATATTACATGAGAAAGATGTGGATAAATCAACACAGAAGGAGATAAAATGAGACCTCATCAAATGCATTTAATGTTTCTGTTCTATGAATTAGGCACTTACGATGACTACATTCAGCAGGTCTGAAGAAGTCAATAACACTGATTTACAGAAAGGAGCAAGTAAAGAATTTTCTGTGAGAAACAAAGCCTTACATTATATCAGCAGAGTGAAAATATAACTTAGCTGCACACTTATATTTAAATGGTCTAACAATAACTTAAGAGAAATGAGCTTTGTAGTGGCTCATAAGTCTCTGGTTCTCTGAGTGTTCTAAATGTGTTTATCCAATACGGTAGGCACATGTGGCTATTGAGCACTTGAGATGTGGTTTGTCTAAAGTCACTTGTACTGTAAATAAAAATATGCTCTGAAGTTTGGAGATATGTTGTGAAAAGAATAAAAAATACCTCCTATATTGATTATACCTCAACAATATTTGAGATATAGTGAGTTATGGATACTAGAAAATTTAAAATTACTTATCTGGCCTATATTACGTACTCATTAGAAAGTGTATTTACAGTGGATGCTAGATTTGTAACTTGTTTATTACATTCCAGTTATTTCACAGATCAAACGTTAGTTTAGGCTTCACTATATCATCATCATCATCATCTATATTTTGGTTATATTCTCTGAATAATGATGTCTATAAATTTTCTTTCTTAGGAATATTTTCATAGATTAAAAATCACAGGAAGAGATCTCAATGAAAGGTAATTTATCCTTGTATTTACCAAAGTATTGGTATTCCAAAGTATACTTTTGTCATTCGCTTTAAATCATTCCTGCATCAATTCTTTCTGGAGCTGTGAATAGTTAGAGACATTAACTTTCTTATAGTTTGCTTCTTCTCTTTCTTACCTTCTAAGGATGAATCATCAATGTGATGGTCAAAAATGTTTGGTTGAAGGGAAGTTCATCCCCATAGTCCTGAACCAGATTTGCAAGTGTGAATCATGAGGCCAGGATACTTGTGTAGTGTAAATAAACTAAAACAGTCATTTGGAGGGCCAGGGATTTAGCTCAGTGGTTCTGCCACCTTGCCTCACAAGTGCAAGGTCTCTAATTTGATCCCTGGTACCAAAGGGAAAAAAAATACTTTGGTAAAAACAGTCATTTGGAAATAGAGGTAACTTCTTGACATCAAAAAGGAGGATAAAGGTCCATTGTCTCCCCTCATAAAAATATTCATCCACTTACTTTTCTTTCTGAAAATACACTTTCGTTGTTTATATTTTTGTTATGCCCTGTTACATTGCTTTCTGGATAGTTTGTACTTTCCCTTTGATTTCCTATTCAATTCAAGAGTTAGTGAGAAATGAGCCTTTAATTTTCCAGTCTGCATGATTTATTTGGTCTCTAGCATATAAATAGACTTTGCTTTTAAAACCTAATCAGATATTTTTGTTGTATAATAAGAAAATTTAACAGCACTTAGTGAAATTATTGATATTCTTTACTTACTCATTTTATATCTTTTTTGTACATATTCTTTCCCAATTGATTTCTTATTAATTCTAGAGAACTACAATAATTTAGCATTTTTGCTTTCACAATTAATTCCATATTCCATTGTTCCTTTTACTACTATTTGAAAAATAAAACATCAAATATTTTCCTCCAAAATGTATTGTTTCTATTTTTGGTGTACATTTTAAACAATTTTTTTTATGGACATTTAAAGAAGTGTAGTCCATGTCATCCTGTGTTAAATTATTTTTTCCAACTCTGAGAGAGCTTTTATAAATTTGTTTGGTCAAAAGAGGGGTAAGAAATTTAGCTGCTGTAATATATCCATGACTCTTTTTGTCTTTTAAATCTTCATGTTTCTTTTACAACAGGTACTTTTCTTCTATGTGATATGCAAATCTCTCAGTTCCTAAGAGCAACTGCATAGGGATATGTGTTTCATTTTAAAACAAAGACTAAAGAAGAAATAATAATATGATAAAGTTATTCAAAGGATTTCAGAAACAGGTGTTCTAAGTCTACACTAATTGGATTTCAGTTAATTATTTCTTTTACTTTAGGGAATATAAGAAATGTTAAAAAAAAAAAACTGAAAAACTTCACTGACATGCTAATTACTCTAATATTATTTAACCTAGGGGAAAAAAAGCCACCTTAATGTGACCGAAGTCTTAATTACCTTTTTCATTTCTAGATTTTAAGATACAAATTATAAGCTTTCCTACCCATACACTACACATTTCAGTGTTATGGCATACACTGATTTTTCATCTATATGTAATTTTAATTTTCCATTGGTAATTCAGAGAAAAAAATTCTAATTTAATGATTAGATTTTTCACCAACCTCAGGGGATGCCAAAGTAAATCTCTCTTAGGCTTTAGGTCAAAAAGTCTGTGGCTATTTGACTTTAGATAAATTGTTCACTCTCTTTTAATCTCACTTTCCTTTATACAAACAGAAGAGTAATCTTTATATGTTACTGTGGCTATTAGCATTCATTAGAAGTGTAATAATAAGGATATAGAAGGAATGAGAGTTGTGTATGAAATCAGGTAAGTTTAGAATGTAAACCAAGGAGGGATTAGATTTTTATTGTTGTTCATTGCTCCTTTTTTGGGGGAGTATAGAACCATGCCTAGTATATAGTTATTTTAGAAGAAATATTCTCTGAATAATGAATGAATGAATGAATAAAACATATGAAAGGAAGTCAGCAATGAATAACCCGAATTGAGACACTAGGTTATCTGAAAGTAGATATTTGGTAGAATAGATATCAGTAATAGGGGAAATGAATGAATCTTCTAGGCATGTAGAGTTCTTTATAGGCTTTTATTTCTAAAATAAAAGTAGAACTATGGCTTCATAGTACAGAAAGCAACCTTTAACTTGATTGGTGAAGGTGGGCAGTTCAATGATTATCTATAATTTTGTTCATATTAAAATAAGTGCTTAATAAATGTCTGCTGAATGAATAAATATATATTTATGATACAATTTATATTGCTTGATAAAAGTGTAATCCATATAATAGGCATCATTTTCATCTGATGAGTACTGTGCCTATTCTGTAGTCATTTCTCATTTACCTAGCATTTTTATTATTCCATTCATTTTTATATTTTAATTATCTTTGCATTTATTTTAGTGGCTGATTAACTCTGTGCTTATTTCTAAGAGCGACATTCCTTCTGATTTTATTTTTTTTATTCATTAAATTTATACATTTTAGGTATACATTATGATGACATTAATCATTGGAAATTTGTACCTTTACATGATATATCTTGGTTCTTATTTTTTCCCCATTCCTCTGCCCTGCCTTCAACCTCTCCACCCCTCCCTATTTACAAAGACTTTGTTTCCATTTTTTCCTTTTCTCATATTTATTTATTTTCCTCCTTCTCCCCCTTCCCATTTCCCCCTCCCCTTTGGACATTTTATTCCTATTTCACAGTCTCTATTCTACATTTTGATCCTCATTTACACTTTCTCACACCAGAGAAACTATTTGGTATTTACATATGTGTCCTATTTATTTCACTTAACAGTATGGCCTCAATGTGCATCCATTTAGTTATAAATGTCTCTAGTTTCTCATTCTTTATGGTTGGGTAGTACTCCATTTTATTAAAAAAAAAAACAAAACATTTTCTTTATCCAGTCACCAGTTGATGGGGAATTGGGTTGTTTCCAAGTTTTAGCTATTACAAACTGTGCCACTATAAACATGGGTGCGCATATATTGCTGTGGTATAATTCTTTTAATTCTTTTGGGAAGATAACCAGCAGAGGAATAGAAAGACCCAATCCAAAAATGGGCTCTGGAATGAACAGACATTTCTTAGACAAAGAAGCAGAAACAGCAAATAAACATGAAAAATATGTTCAACATCACTTGTCATTTGAGAGATGCAAATGAAAACGAAGCTGAGATTCCACCTCACTCCAGAAAGAATGGCTGTTATTAAGAAATCGACCAATAACAAATGCTGGTGTGGTTGTGGGGAAAAAGGAACCCTTCTCCACTGTTGGTGGGAGTGTAAACTGGTGCAACCACTGTGGAAATCAGTATGGAGATACCTCTAGGATTAGAGGTCCCATTTGACGAAGTGACATTCCTTTTTAAAAGTCTTGAACTCGGGGCTTTCACTGTAACCATTCTAGTAAGATATTAGGAGCAAAATAACCATCATGAGCAAACATCATCATTATTATTATTATTGTAAAAAAAGTATGAAAAATGTTTCTTCCTTTATCTTTTCAACAAAATTATTAACTCATTAATTAGTATGTACTTATGGTGAAAATAATTCAAATGTTTCAGATGAATCTGAAAAAAAAGTAACAGACATTTTTCCTAGGTCTCTACTCCTACTTTCAAAGCTAATCATTTTTAGTTTTCATTCTTAAGTTATATTTTGTGATTGACATATATTGTAAAAATTGTAAGCTAGTTGTGATGACATATGCTTGTATCCCCATACGCAGGAGCCTGAGGCAGAATCATCACAATTAAGGCCAGCCTGGGGTACAAAGGAAGTTCAAGAGGACCCTGTGCTACATAATAAGACCCTATCTCAAAAATGCCCAAAGAATTATTCACTGAATTCTTGATATTTCATTTTTGTGAGTATTTTGAATACTAATAGACATTTGAAGAATTTAGCATATTAATTCTTTTCTCCCTTTCTGCTTTTAATAGCTGAATTATTATGGTTATCATTTTCACATTCCCAAACTTTGGTGTATAATAGCTATAATAAAAATTTTCAACTTTTCAGTCAAATCTAAATATTATTACTAATATAAATTACACTTTGGCTTATGGTTTTAGTACATTTTTAAGTTATTCTAAATTTTCTTCACTACTTTTTGGTTATAATTAACTGAAACTTTGACATGTATCTCTTGTCACCAGGATACCAAGCCTTTCCTTTTTGTTTTGCTAAAGACCATCATTTAGTAATGTTTCATTAGAAGTTGCAAAAGAAACATTTTCCTGTTCTGCTGGTTCAAAAATGTTTTATTCATTTCTGACAGTTGATTGATAGAATGCCATGGGCTTAGAAATATAGGATCAAAATAATTTTTTTTGACAGGACTTTGATGGCATTAATTGTCTTAATGAAAATTGTGGTTTTGAAGAATTTTATATTTTGAATCTCATAGTTTATTAACTTTTTTTTCTCTTTGAAAAATTTTAGGTATGTTTTCTTTACCTTTGCAATAATGAAATTAAATCAGGATCTACTTAACTGTGTACTTTATTCTCATACTAAACCTGACACATATTAAGTACTGTAACTCTGAAGTCTTATTTCTTTCTTAGCTTAGTGAATTTTTTTTTATTGATATTTTTCTTCCCATCCTGGGCCTTTATTTAGAGTTTCTACCCTTTTGCCCTAGTGTATTTCACTTTTTTTGCCCTCTGTCTTTTAGACCTCCTATTTGTTTGCTGATGTAATTGATTACTTTATTCCATCCATCCACTAAATTTTTGAAACTTTCTGTTTCTATAATTGGTTATTTGTGTTGGTAGTCTGTTTTAGTATAAAAACTGTAAGTATCCCCATCCTTCACTTTCATTTGTTGAATTATTTTTTTTCAAGGTGACTGAGACTACATGTTGGTCTTGATAATACATTTTCATGCTATTAAATTTCCTCTGGAATCAAATTCCAGGTCAGATTGTATCTTTGTTATTGATTGGCTGAGAAATCAAAGGTAGTTTACATAACCATTTTAAATCCCAATTTCTTTATTTAAAACAAAGTATAATAAGAGTGTTACAGTGATCATTTAGCATAGAATCAGGATAGAGTCCATTCCAAACTTTCTAAAATGTCCTATTATTTCTTGACTAACATAGTCATTTTACCTTATTCTCCTAGTGATAATGTATTGATGGGACTGGTGTAATTTCACTGTGAACTTGAACAATTGATGCAACCGATTGCTACTGAATATTCACGGCTCAGCAAACTTTTTCGTCAATGCTGGTAAATATTTTCAGCTTTTGAGCTATATAATCTCTGAAGTCACTACTCATCTTTGCTTTTAAAATATAAAAAACAAAAGCCATAAGAAATGCATAAGAAAAGGTTTATCACATTAAACCAAAAAGTTTTTATTTGCCAAGGGTAGTCAAAGGACTGGATTTGGGCTACAGAATGTTGTTTACATTCCCTATAATATACCATGTAATCACATGTTCTCTGGAACTACAGCTGGGTATGGAGTTGGAGACAAGGGTTTTAATATTATTTATGTGATCTGAAGTAACATAGTAAGCTTTTTTTACTACATAAAATAAAACCAACTAGGATAAGAGTATCATTTAAGGTTATTATAGTTGTGAAATTATTATTTTGAAAACTAGCGGAAGATCTTCAATGGGAAAAATCTCAATGCTTAATATAAAATGATGATATGTAATACATTGCAAGTGATATTATTTTAAAGAAAGAGAACAAGGTCTAAGGTGGTTTCAACTTGTCACTAAAAGTTACCATTACATTTTTGTTGTTGAGTCAGAATAACTTACTGATATTCATGAAATTATGCCATAAATAATAAAACATGTTTTAATGGGTGTTCTATTGTTTGAAAACAAATCAGGAAAAATGTTTCAGGTTTCTTTAGTTAACAGAAATAAAGTTTAAAACAAGATGACACTCGAACTTGTAAAATGTATCACTAAATATAGAAAAGCATAAATTCCAAAGGAAATAACAGTGCTAATTATAATGGTAATTAAAACGTTTTATCTGGTTTTAAATGTAACTAATTTTTAAATGATTATCTGGATTTTAGAGATTCTTCTTTGCATATCTAAGTAACATAGGTGCCTACTATTTTTCTGTTGCATTTTAGAGCAAAAGAAAATAATCTCAAATGTAAATTGAAATTTGAAGCAAGTCTTCATTTTCTCTGAAACTAGCTCAATCATTTTTGGTTTTCATTTTACATTCTAACACTTAACAAACCTGCTTAGATTGGCTTAAGTCAAAAACTAGAAGATGAGTTAGGGTTCATTATTTCAGTTTTTTCTCCTAGTTGATGCAGTTAGGAAAACAGTGATGAGTGAAATAATTCTTTTATTCTGTAAAATTAAATAGCACTTTATTTTGTTGACAAAGCAAGTTCAAATAGCTTTAGAGATACATGATATACATAATTTCCTGGCTGTATTTCTAGAATTTTTTAACCTTTTCTTCTATAGTCATATTTATAATTTCAGTTTTAAAAAGTGATCACATAGGGGCAATAGTTCTTGCTAAAATTTTTGTATATTTTATGTAAAATATAGTAGGAGAAATATTTATGAGTACCACAAGATCAGAAGCTGTAACTGCAATCATTTCTAAATGAAAATTATGTTCATCAGTATTTAATGCTTACATTGGTTGATGTGAGCATGAAGAATTTAGCAGCTATTTATCATAACCTTGTGTACGGTTAGTTCTCAAATACACTTTCTTAGAGTAGAATGGTATTTTAATGGCAGCATGAACCACAGCTCTATTTTAAGATATTAAATAAATTGAGATTCCAAGGAAGGATTTGCTTTTGTTATCTGGTCTCTCTCTCTCTCTCTCTCTCTCTCTCTCTCCCCTAGAGAGAGATTGTTGTTGTTGTTGTTTTCCACGTTCTTTAAAAAGTAGCCTCTCATACCTTGCATGGGTTGGTTTTTAATCCATACTTCTATAAGCCATGTCTGGGCTCTTACACCAGATGCAGGTGTCCCCTTGTGCTGTCAGCCAGGAATGATTAATGAGGATTTGCCCCCACTGAAAGCAGTCTTTGGAGCATTGTTCAGGGCATCTGTGGAACTGTCGGGGGAGACAAGGACACAAGTGAACAACCAATTATTTGGCCATCACTGAGGCAGCATGAAAAAGACATCAAATTGGACAGAGAAGCAACGCTTTTGTTTGGGGATCAAATATTATTTTTAAGTGTTAATAGTAATATAGGGCTTTTTACCTTGCTTAGAAGAATTTGGGTTAGGTCTAGACTTCTAATCAGAATTATTTTTTTTTTCATTTAAAGCTGTTTGAATTCTTTGAAAGTGCTATAAAAGGAATAAAACATCACAAAATTTATTCCTAAGTGTCTGTTGTATAAAGGTATATCCTTTTGCTGTGCTAACATTAGAAAACAAGGACTAAGTATGTATCAGGAAATAGGATCATCCATACAGAGTTCCTAATTGTTGGCCATAGTCCATAGGGACAAGAGATTTTACAAGTAATGAGAGGACCAGAGACATTGCTCTGGAATGCTGAGGCAGAAAATGAAAAACAAAATTAAAACCCAAATCTAGGAAATACTCCTAATACTATGTTCAGCATTTGTGTATTTCTTTATTTCTAGCATGACATATATACTTAAGACCTTTTGAGTAGAAGAAGATTTTTCAGAGTGGTATATTTTTGTACTAGGTCTGTGATTTAAATAAAAAATTTTAAAAGGCTGGCAGGGGTAGAATATTTTGAGCACAATTCAAACGTGGATTAAGAAATCCTTTCTTTCTGAAAGCACTTTCTGTTTTTGCCCTGTCCTACCAGGCCTGTTGTTTTTAGGGTATTAAAAATTAAAAGCTAAATCCTGAAAACACTATTAACTTCAAGGGGCAGACAGTGTTTTAATATATACAAAGTAATGGTCAGTAACAATTTTAACAAATGTATCTTATATAACAACAGCAAAAACTATCTCCTGAACTTTTTTTTTTTACTCTTGTAGTTGTTTTTCCTGACTGAAAAGAAAGTCACAGAGTAATTAGAAATCACATCAAGATTAAACAAAGTCAAAGAGTACACATAAAACAAATGTCTGAAAGAGACTGGTTTTACAAGTGATTCTGAGAGAATGCATTTTTGCTTCATTGTTCTTAAATAATTTTCTCTTGTACTTGTAGTAGTTTAGCTGCTTGCTGATTTATATTCACTTGGTCAAGTCTAGAATTACATAATTTTCTGCATTTCTCAAGCCAGTGTGAATTTTTCTTACCTTATTGTTCAACTATATGACTACAAATACATGCTTTTGGTCATATTCAAAAATTGGCCCATTTAGATAGATGCATTTCTGTATGAATGCAAGCAAATAGCTATGCCCAAATCATGTGAACCATTTAAGGTTATTATGACTAGCGGCTTTGACATGAAGTAGGCTGAATAGATAAATCCAACCTAAGTGGACACTAATATTGGCTCTTTTCAACGTCGTGAAAACAGCAGTTTCAAACTGTTTCCCACTTACTATTCACATTAAAATTGTCTCAGTAAGATAGAGTAAATCAATTATTTTTTATTAGTAACCCTATGTTTAAATGTGTTAGCAGATTCCCTGACTTTTAATGGCTCAGAAACATTGAATTTGACCTAAGTCTTTGGGCAAATTATATAATTTATACAAATGGAATATTGTGTAATTTTCCTCATGCAAATTTTGGTCAGGGTTTTGAATCTTTTAAAATCATATTGTTAGCAAGAATGGAGCTTTTTTTGGAATGCAGACAGTCTTGGAGATTTAATTCCATGTCTTTCCAATTTTTTTTACTCATCTTCTCGATGCTATCATGTTGCTTATTATTAGTCATTACTATAATTTTCAATGACATTAAGCCAAGGCAGATTCTCAGGGAAGACTGATCCTTTTGCTTATATAGTAAATGATCTCAGAACATGGTGCTCTCAATATTTGGTCATTAACAATTTCATGTTTTCCTAGAATGTTTACAGTAAGTAATAAGCAAAGCAGGTCCTAAAGTTGTGTCATATTTTTTATTTTTTATTCCAGTATCAAATCTGAGATTAATTTGATGTGCTATATTTATATGTCATGTGATACTCATTGACTGTAGTAACTTTCAATATTCTAAGGGTTTGCTGATGTCTATCTGCTCACCTCCTTTTCTTGAGTATTGGTGTTAAGCTATACTGAATCAAGTTTCTCTGGGTTATTTTCTTCATTTATAAAAAAATGGCAACAATAATTACTGAGATATATATTTGGTGACAAGAATCTTGGCTTGGAAGATCAAGAAATCTCTGTTTTAAGGAATTCCAATTAAATTTCTAATTTTAACTCCTAGAAGTCATGTGAAAATGTGACTTTGCAGTATGTTCAGGCTAGGAGAATCATCAAGGAAATTGCTGTATCATTATTTCTCTTCACAGATGGAAGGCATTTAGGGCTGTGAGACAAAATATACCATGCCCAGTTACACTTCAATTTTGCATAAACAATGAATCCATTTTAGCATAAGTATGTCCCAAAGATTGCATGGGGTATGCTTACGCTAAAATGGATGGATTGTTTATTCAAAATTACAATTTAACTTCATATACTGCATTTTTTGGATAAATTTTGAAATGCTAAGTAGAAGCAAAACTTTTAGAAGTCAGAGAACATACCCTGGATAATAATCTAGAGGTCTGGTCATCTAGGCTTTGTGCCAGAATTTTATGTAACAGTGAGCCAAATGTTTTTCATTTCTTCATTGGTAGTAGGCTTCCAAATGCTGTACTGAAATATTATAAAGATAATTTGAACTTAAGAAAATTTACCTTAAACATTCAGAAATTTTTGACAACAAGTCACATACAAGTAAAAGCTGATAGAGTGATACTCCAACGGCCTATTAAAGGTCTTTTGAAACTGGCAAATTCAACCTCCTTAAGTGGAGGGAGACACTGACATGCCATACTATGAGAGAATTAATGGAATAATTTCCATCATTTACAGTGGATTGGATAAGTAAGGAAATAATTTTGCTCTTGACAGAAAATTGAACTTCCTTTTGGACAGCAAAAGTTGAAAGTATGGTTTGACATTCAGAAAGATTGTAGACTGACAAGGGATAGGGATGTAAATGAAAACTAGCTAGTTCAAGTGTTGTGTGTAAAACTCATATTACTTAAGAAACGTGATTTCAAGCTTAACAACTACCATTGTTAGAGGCTAAGTGAGCAGCTTTGCCTTAATTACCTTTTTTCTCAAAGCTTTTCATTGCTTAAAAACTGATGATATAGATATTATTGGAGTTTCTAAAGTGTACTATCTTTTAAATGAAAAAGTAAAATTCAACCACAAATTATTTTCTCAGTTTTCATAGTAAATATAATTTATTTATACTTTTGCTTGGTTATCATACTGAATATTACTTAAGCTGTAATATTGAAAGCAACAGTGTGATTGTTGAAAGTGGGCTTATAGCCGAAGTAGAGGGGAAATATTTTATTTTTAAGGTGCAAACATAAATGATGATTGACCTGTGTTTTTAGTGTAGTTTAATAAATGAAATTAGGTTGTTCTTCCTTGAGTTAATACATAAAACTTACATGGAACAAACAACAAATTATTATTTTATATTTTATAGGCAACCTACTTTATAGCCTTCTTTAATGCCACCCAAGAAACAGAAATATTGAAATGATATTTTTGGACCCCAAGTTTTAGTTTGGTTTTATTGTTGCATGCAACAGACACAAAAGAACTTTTAAACCAATTGAATGTATTTTCTCTTTCTTTCTCTCTAGCTAGAAGAATTAGAAAAAATTACCTTCTGAGTAGGATCAGCCACCTACCCATACAAGATGAGGAGTATTTTTTGAAAAGAGGTGTGTCCCTGATCAATACAGGGCAGCTTCAGGGAGAAAGGGTATGTAAGAAAAATATGGGCTTGCTTTGGCTACTGCTGTATCATATTAACAAGATGCTATTGTGCAGGACACAAAAGGTCCACCATATTCAGCAGGCCTGCTCCAGCAGACCTTTTTGCTTTCTAGGTTTCTTGTGACCTAAAATCCCCCTTGCCACCTGTATAAGCAAATCATTCTACTGTGCCTCATGTTTTCAGAGCACTTGCTATTCAATGTGAGAGCCTAAATTTATTAATCTGGAAAAACATTGTAGTTAGATATTCAAGAGAGGCTCAAAGACATTTAATATTAGCCCAAGGAAGTAAGTAACTATATTGTTAAGACATTTAAAACAGAAATACCTGTAAGTGGCTCTTACTATTGATATTATGCAGGATAAAGTTAATTGTTGGAAGTCTCATCTGAGGCATCCAGAATTGTCAGATCAGCCTTCCATACTGAGTAAAGATAAACTTGATACCTCACTATTGATGTGTAAACTCCTTAAGCTAATAAGGAAACATATAAAGAAATAAGGGTCAGGGATTTAGCTCAGTGGTTCCACCACCTGCCTTGCATGTGCAAGGTCCTAAGTTCAATCTCCAGTACAATATATATATATATATATATATATATATATATATATTTTCATAGTCTGGAAGTTGATATTTGTCTTAGAAAATAAACAGTACTTTAAAATATATTTATTTCTTACATGTAAAGTATACCATATACTTTATCTCCCTTAATGTTCAAAATAATTTTGTGAGGCAAAGTGGGCTTTGTAAACTGCAAAGAATTTTTAAAAATTTGTTTTGGTCTATAAAATAGTTTTTCACCAAACATAGAAGGGAGAAGAAAATAAATTCTAATAGAAATTTAAATTTTAATAATTTGTTTATTTCACCAAAAATTATTTTCCTAAAATCTGAATAAATTTCTGAAATAAAAGTACAATTTTTATTTGTGTGTCCCAAAGAAACATAAATTTAAAACAAAAAAATACTCAACATATGAGAATATTTTACTTCAAAGTAATTACATTGGCCCTGTCTCGTCTAGTTATGAATTGGAGCTAATGTGGGATGTTATCACAGAACTAATACTCTAAATTAAATTAAAATTATACTCTGTCATTTTCTAGATGGGAGGTATTACTTGCTTGATGGTCTTTATTTTGATAAAAGAAAAACTAGGTTTTCTTCTTCTGTTTTTAAACAAGGATAAGCACCTTACAACAGGTTTGACATTATCAAAAGAGGTAATTATAGCTAACATTATAGTTTTCATTGTAAACTCTTTTTGAAAAGATTTTTTAGTGATAGTTCAATTGTGCTGCAATATAACAGACATTATCAACTTGGGAGTTATTAATATAAATTTAAAAATAAGATTGCACTAGAGGAATTTAGCAGGTTTTGGATGGCTTAAGGACAATTCCATAGTGCAGTAACTTGCAATTTTCTTTAAAATAATTTGTTATAAGTTGTTTCTTCTATTTCTTTCTTTATTTTTTAAAATGAAAAGAGTAGTGAAGTAATCAATGAGTGCTCCTGAGTACCTTCAGAAAATGTATCTTTAATCTGTATTATTATGAAATCTCAAAACAAAATTTTTCTAACATGATAATTGCAAACCATATTGTATTTTTTAGTGCAAAGTGGCTAAGTACAGAAAGTGATTATAAAACATTGCCTAGGTTGTTCCACATTCCAGGACAGTGAATGTTATGAAAAGTGTTCAGAATATTCTCTCAGCTTTTATATTTCATTATAAACTGTAAGAAAACATTTCTCCAAATGTTAGTGGTTGAGATTCCAGAGTGCAAGATGACAACCATACAATTCTGAAAATATTTGAAAGTTGTATTCTGACTACTAACATCCATATTCTTTACCATAGATTCTTTAACCTAGAAGCATATACTTTTTAATAAAAGTAAAACTTACATAGACAAAATAAGTAATAAGGCCCTACTAGTTTTAGAGGGTTTGCCTTAGATTTTTATCTTTATGTTAACATTTTTCAAAAGAATGTGAGCTTTCCTAAAATTTTGGTTAAACAACATTGTCACTGACCTTGGAGAATCTAAGCGCTAAACTCTGAGACAAGTCACACTGTCTCAGAGAAAGACCCATTCAGAAAGGTGACTGCTAAGAGAAAGGCCTGGCATTTTCTTCCTCTTCACTGCTTCTTAACTTCATATCCTCCAGGAGGAGTTCTGAGACCATCGATAGCAATCATAGTTCATGGGTCCAAGCCTTCCCATTGCATGGAATTCTCATTATTTCAAGGGCTTTTTAATCAGTAAACAGTGGAAGACAATTACTGTATAGATCAGTTTAATTAGTTTATTTGATGCCTAGAGCATGTAAATTTGCAAGTAGGTTTTTTCTGTTAGTTATTGAATCATAAATTAATGGCAGTGTTCTGGGCTGAACAAACTGATGCTCAGTGTTTGCTGACCTTGCTCGTATAATTCTAATGGGTTAAGAACATTGGAAAATAGACCACTTGCATCTTGATGTCTTTCATCCATCATCAAACATAATTTATTTTTTACCATTTTTATTAACACATTTCTAGTTTTCCATTAAATGACCTAACCAAGGATATTGAAGTATTGAGCTACCTAAAAGTTCATATATTTAATATACTGAATAAAATGCATTTATTTGCTATACCATTATTATCTCCCATAGAAGTCTATATCAAATTACATATATTTATTCAATTATATATGCACAAAATAATTTCTGAAGATCTGAGGCCCATGAATTATAAAAATTTTTTCTATATTTTATAGTAGTTATAATTAGTGGTTTTAAATTTTGTTTCTAACTTATTGATCCAGGGTAACACCTCACTTTTCTAGTCAATGCCATTTTGCTACCCCAAACGTAGAGCAAAGAAAACTCACATTTTCTCCTTCTGAGAAAATGCAAATTAATTTTAAATAAAACAAACAAAAAGGAAACAGAAGGAAACAAAGAAAGGGAATCTTAAAAGCTTTTGACTGGTTGCTTGAGTATTGTTCAACGAGTAGACCTAGTTGCTATTCCCACCATGATTTTTAGAAATTGTGACAAGAGCCATCCACTTTCCTTTGTGTGTGACCAGTGGCATATTTGTGAGATGACCAGCAGGGGCTGGGGCTGTGTATAGGAGCAGTTTTCTTTTTGTGAAGTTAATGGGCACATATGGGGAATGAACAAGCTTTACCATTCTTTTGGGCTCCTCCCTCTTCCCTGGTCATGGATTTGAAAAATTGCCAGTGAGACTAGAGTCAGTGATCTTCTTTTTAGCATGCCTTTCATTTATGTAGTTCATTGCCAATACTAGAAAACACTAGGCACGTTTTTTGATATTAGACAATGAAGCCTATGCTGATAATTCTAATATTTTTCTCCTTACCCCACACCATCTCTAACTTCTTCCTATTATGTTTGGTGTGCTTACTGACCTGATTGATGTTGGACAATATGAGAATAATTTGAAACATACTTTGTTGTTTATAATAGAAAATAAAATAGTTAATCCATTTTTTCAAAGGTTGCAAGTTTTTGAATTTCTGCATGAAATTTATATATGTTACCTAGAAAAATTCAAGGAAAAAGAATTTGAAGAAAAAAGTTTTATTGTGTTCCACTGTTATGTGCCATTCCAAAAGTGCAACACTAGGCATAAAATGATTAATCCTAAAGCTTCCAAAATTGAGAGGAAAGCCATACTGATTTGGAATCATTCCTAAAAAAGCTGTTTCTACTGTATCTGCATCCTTTCTGATTCCTAGTTTCAAGGGAAAATGAAATGCTTTTATCTATTGTAATAATCTTGATAATTTTGAAAAAATAATAATGTGAAAGTATTGACAAGCAATTTAGCTCATTATGTTAACTAGGGCTTTCAAGTTGAACTCTTTGGTCCAAATTTGAACAAAACTGATTTTTTAGAATTGTTTTTTAAATGATGATGTCTATGTACAATATAATGTCTGTCCTGGATTAACTTTCACTCAATTGATGCCAGTATTTGCAAAAGTGCTATTTAGATGTTATTCTAATTAGGAATAAAGTATAGGATATGTTGTATTAATATTTAAGGTGATCGAAGTTAGATGAAGTTACCTCATATTTGGAGCAAACTATCTACCTAAATTCATTTTGAAACAGGAGAACTATGTTCTTATATGCTAATAGGTTTGCAAATGATCTACATTGCCAATGTCAGAAGGCCTGCTACCTTCCTCCATCATCTTTTTAAAATTTGAAATTATTTATCTATGAATCTTTGAACCAATAATTAGAAGTAACTAATGTAGCAAACATTTATGGAATGCTTATCATGTATCAACCCAAAACTTTATATGTATTACCTCATTTTTCCCATAGAAACGTTCTCAGTTAGATACTTTTTCCAAGCTACAAAGTGGAGAATTAATCTTAGAGTGAGTAATGTCAAGGCTATATAGTTAGTAAATAGAAGACCTAGTCTCCCTGACCCTAAAACCCCTCTGTCCATCTGCTCTATGTCATGACTTTACTTCTTTGTTTCTTAAGATTTTTAAAAATCTAGTTTTAGTTTTTTTATTATAATAATTTATGGACTTTTTAAGGATCGTAGAAGTATACTCAATAGGAAATTTGGTTTGTATATTTATTTAAATGTAAAAACAAGAGATTTTAAAAAAATTTTCACACATCTAATAATCTATAACTACATAATTGTCAAAAATTAGAGAATTTTAACCAAGTAAGATTTTCTCTGAGAGAAAATTTGAGATATTAGGGGAATTTGAAATGGGGCACAGATAAAGGGGGAAGAAAACCAGATTGGCAAACAATGACAGGACTAAAAAAAGGTAGCAGTACTATATGAAATCAAGGAATTAAACTTTCTAGTTGAACATATCTGTAAAAATTTAATGAAATACATTTTATTTTCTCATTCTACTCATGATAACAAAAAATAAAATCCTGAGTCCTTTAACAGACATTCAGTATGCAGTGTCTCCTGACGTACAGAGTTAATAGCTTGTGCTGAGAAACTGGCTGCCATGATCATGTGTGGTTTGTGGAATCAGGAGTATATTTGGTTTAGTCACTTTCTAAATTAAATCTGTCTGTTCTGGATACCAGAAAGTAGGTTATCATTGATAATCCATTATCATAGCATTCAAATGATATTCCAGGAAAGCCTCGGCTTTTCCACTTTAAAATAAATAGCAAAATTGTAGAAAAAATTATCATTAGTAACAAAGGGGATGACTCTGTGCCTTAGATATCTGTAGTATATTCATTATCATTATAGGAATGTATTGAGAGAAGCTATTGGCATGCTGAAAGAACACTACTTTAATAATAATCCATGCATAAAGGGCCAAGAAAGAAGATATGGCAAAGAACTAATGAATTCTGGATCTTCTCCATACTTACCATTTCTATGGAAAAAAAATAAATGCCAAATATTAAATATACTGTCTAAAGATAAAAAGTGAAAGCTGTAATGTTACAATGAATTTGAATCGTGTAAATGTTAATTTTTTTATTTAAATGTGTCTTATTTTATTTATATTCAAAACAGATGCATGATTGTAAATACAGGGTGGTTGTAATATTCTAAGCACATATTTTAGGGACTTCCTCCCTTTTCCAAATCTCACTCAAGTGGAACATACACTCATTTCTGTAACAAAAATTCTTTCTACTCTATTGGCAAAATGAATAGCATCAACTCAAAATATTTAAAAATTTAGTCACATCCACATCCTGCAGCCTATAAGGAGCTTTCACGCTTTTGGGCTCGCTTTAGATCTTTAATACCCTTTCCTTTTGTGTCAAGGAGCTCACGAGGCGTAAAGAAGCACTGATAAACCCACTTAGATCCCTTCCTGGGCCGTCACCTCTTGCTGCCAAGCGGCTTTAGGTGGTAACTGATCTGTGACAGGCTGCCAGTCAAACAGAGCATTTCTGAAAGCTGACACAAAAGACTGAACGCTGGAGAATGGATAGGAAAAATAAGAAAAGGACCCAAACTGTATCAGTGCCCCCCACGCCATCTCGGTCTGTTCCTCTTCTCTACAACCCCCACCCACTGGCCCACCCCTATCCTCCCTAACCTTTTTTGGTTGGTTTCTCACTCTTTTCTTTTCTCATTCTCTTCCCTCCCAACTACCCGCCTCCTACCTCTCCTGGCTCCCTTTCCCAGAGCACAGCCTTTCCCCCACCTCTCTCTGGCTTGCTCCCTCTTAGTCAGGTTCATGGCAGGGGCAGCACAGAGTGAAGAGATAGAGATCAGCAGCCCTTCCAAGCGGGGACTGCCCCAGTGCACTGTTGATAATAGAGGCAGAAGTGAGAGTGACAGTCAGATGGAAACTGACACAGGCCTTCTGTCAATGCCGCAGCTGCCCCTGGGACTGAAGAGGGAAAGAGGGGGAGGTGGGGTTGAGCTGAAATGTCACTCCTGATAACTGCACCAGTTTTCTATTTTTCTGTGTAGGTGTTGTGTGATTCCCCATGTGAGGCAAGTTTTTTTTTGTTTTTTGTTTTTCCTTCCAAACTCCGTAGCAGTCACAATTTCTTTTTGGCTGCTGTGAGTGTGTGAGCAGGAAAGGCTTATTTGGTGACATCCTCACTTAATTTCTTCTGGTGCAGTGGAGCCCTGGTGCTGTGATTGTGTTTGACAATTTTTGTTCTCACAGCCTTTTGAGCATTTTAAAGATTGATAAATCTTGTCATATGAGAAACCTGAATGATTCCAGAATATTTCACATTCCTACAGCTGTAGATGATTTCTGTATTTTCCTACATTAAAATAAGGCTAGAAAATATTAAACTGAGGAATATAGGCAGTGATTCATTTTTCTGTCCAGGAGTAGGATAGCGGGAAATGCTGAAAATATCTCTAACAACTGACTTGTGATTCTGACTTTGGGAGTTCTCTGGAGATAATTCAAAGGTAGCTCTTCTTTGGGTAATTGTTATCTTGATTTCCAATAGTTGTGGAAATACCATTATTCATCAACAGATCCTGCATTTCTAAAGGTAAAACATTTTTATGTAAATTAACCAAAGGATGCAGTTCTCTTTCACCCTCTTCCTCTTTGTCTCTCCTGTGTCTCCCTGTCCTGTCTGTGTCTGTCTGTCTTTCTCTCTCTCTGACACACACACCCACACACACACACACACAGCAAAGAAAATAATGGTAACTGATATACCCCTCAGTCTTGCTAACTCTACCTAACATCGTCAGGGACTCAGAATGTCTGAAAGGCAGCAGAACCTTGAAGTTTGGAAATCTTTCATATCCCAGTAAGCGGTATCACCTACAATTTCACGTTAAGCTCAGTTCATTATAAATCATCTGTGTTTTTTCTGTTTGAGAAAGTTATTGGCCAGGATTTTCTCTATTTGTTATAATAAGGGCAAATTGATGATCTAAGGGGTGACAAAGAACAACTAATTCCTCTCACCTTGTGTATTTAAATGAAGGTAAGTGATAATGAGCATTTTAGGTGATATAAAAATTATTAACCTGACAATAGCATCTTATAGAGTATTGCATTGCAGAAGCATTATCACACATATACACACAATCACAAAGAGGGAAGGAAAAGGAGAGATTTCATGGGAGAAAATTGATTATTTTTACTGGCCTTATTTAGCATCTCAATTTAGTTTGTATGTCTTTTTCCGTCTAAGTAGATCTTTTAGGTATATATTTTGTTCAAGTTACAAAGGACCAAGGAGATTAGTTCAAGAAAAAAATGGAATTTTGTGAATTTAGAACAAAAGTGAGTTAAAATTATGATTAGAAGAGAGGCAGGTCTGCAGATGCGGTAGCAACGTCATGAGTCATGTGGAATGCGCCTAATCAGCCCACTGCAGACAGGCAGG
>NW_004624810.1:7526705-7538343 GCF_000247695.1 Heterocephalus glaber | reverse complement strand
CCTTGGTCTGGTGGTCTGGTGTCCTCTGCGTCTTTGTAGTGTGGAACCAGGTGGCTGCCTGTCTGCAGCGGGGTGATTTGGTGTCTTCCGCGTGACTCAGGAACTCAGGACCTCGGTAGGGCATGGGCCGACCTGGCTGTCTGCAGTGGAGTTCCGCGCGAGTCTATTTTCATATTGTTAATATGCATACATTTCTGTTTGCTATAAGTAAAATGAATGGAACATCAGACAGTTTGTTATAGAGATAGATAAACTCTATCCCCAAAGTTGGATGACAGACTAAGACATAGGGCATATTGTAATTTTGGTGTTGTTGCTAAACATTTTCAAGCTGTACAAGATATAAAGCTTACTGCCAAGTTTCCCTCAAAAGAAGACCTTGAAATAGCCTTGAAAACTAGAGATCAAAAATGCCACAGTCCCAATCACCTCGCCTTTACCTGCCATTACAGGGTGGCTATCCAGCAAGGGAATACTGAGGTACAATGTTTGCATGACATTGGCCCTCATGATGGTTATGACTGGAACTTATTTTCAGGTTAGGTCTTATTTTGGGGGAAACATGGATAAGCATTGCATCATCACAGCTGTCAGAACACTTCATGTGATAGTAATTAAATAATGCCAGTGCTATGGGTTTTTGGAGCTAAACCAATGTCTGATGTATTCTAGAAATCACCACTAGAGAGCTTTTATTTTATATATTAAATTTTGGAGAACTTTCCAAATGTGAAATTTGGAAATTTCACATTTATTGACTGATCTTTCAAAAGAACATACTTTCCAGGGTGTTTACTGAAAACTTCTACTTCTGTTTTCCTGTGATAAGTCCAGGCCCAATTCAACTAGCAGAGAACTCAATTGTTAGCAGTGCTCCCCTTTGCAATGTTAGATTTTCCCCTCTGAAGCTGTATTGTTAATTATTATTTTTAAGATATGCAACAAAGTATTTAAATGTAAATAGAGAGACTTAAAACTACTAGGAAAAAACTTCAAGTATCCCATTAATGTCATTTTTAATTTTTTCAGGAATTTAATTCCCTAGTTTATGAATGATTTGAATAGATTCCTCAGAAGATGAGTGTTACTTCATTTTATACTTATTTATAGATATTTATTCTGATAGTTTTAAACTGTGTAATTGGTCAAAGCATTCTATAGTAGAAGCACTGGGGTTGACAAATTATGGTGTGAAGGTCAAATGTCAAATCCTGTCTGCATCTGTTTTTATAATTAAAGTTTTATTGGAATATAGCTTGCGTGTTTATATATTGTTTGTAGCTGCTTTTCCTGCTACAGCTGAATAGTTTTTATAGAGATTATAAAAGCCTAAAAAGTCTAAGTTACTTCCTATCTGCCCCTTTGAAGAAAAAGATTGAACACTGAACTAGCACATGGATTTATAAATTTGTGAAGGAATATATACATTTTATCTGTTTATTTTTGTAGCTTGTAATAACAAAGAATTAAAAAGTTAAACAAAAAAAATTTGCGTTGTTGTTTTAAATTTTTAAAAAGCCTTAACAATATCCTGTAGAAGGAACTTGTGCTTAAATGCAAATCTCTGTATATACTTGGGTGGATGGGAAGTTTGCATCTCTTCAAAGTAAAATATTCTCTAAAACATACTGTGAGACTGGTATGGAAGGAAAACTAAATATAGGGCTCAGGGGAGACAGTGAGGTGATCTGTAACCATGCAGCTTTAATATGTCTGAAAACTGCATGAATTAGGTTAGTCTGCAAGCCTTTACCAGCTTGTTCTGGCAAGACTTCCAAACCTCTAAGTATAACAAACTATTCAGCATGGCTGTCTCAAAGAGTCCTTGGGCCAACTTATGTTTTATAATCTGCCATATTTACTTTACTAAAAAGAGTAAAAGTAACTTGTTAGGAAATAAAAAGTGTATATGTGCTAAGTTTTTTTTTTGGTATCTTCATTTTGTTATGAAGTAGTTTCTCTTTCTCTCTTTTATGTGTGTGTGTGTGTGTGTGTGTGTATGTGTTTGTGTGTGTGTGAATGTGTGTGTTCATTCACATGCATGATTTAAAAAGCTGGTAGGATTTTGAGATAATGTACTAGTTTCCTAAACACAGCTTTCTTATAAGACACCTAACAGAACGGTAATAGGTAATGATGCAATGGTTAACATTAGTATTTTCAAAAATTGAAATTACTCAGAGCCAGTCTGGCATTTTCCTATAAGACATCCTATTTAGGGCTCTGCATCTCAGCTTTACAGTTCTGTGAATTTGAATCCAACAGAGAAGATGTAGCTTTCATACTATTTTTTTTCTCATGTTAAGAACCATAATCATTCCAATGGGATGCTGTAAGTCTGGATCACTTAAATCATTTTTGTAGAGAGCAGGTGCTCTTCAGGGACACACAAGATGAGATGGACATCTGTTTCTCATTACATCCCAGCACCATCCATATAGATTTAGTGTAGGTCAATATATTCAGGAATCAGTCATAGAGAAAGGTTGAAAATGTTGAAACTTAGCAAATGAGGTAAAATACAACAAAAATTAAAAGGCTAAGCAATCTAGGTTCAGAAAAAACTTTTAGATATTTTCTCAATGACAGTCAAGATAGTTGCTGAATGAGATAAAAATGAAGATACAACTTTTGAATTGAAATCTAATTGTTTGAAAGAATTACTTTATTATGAGTTAAACAAAACTAAGAGATTTTTGGATTACATAAAATAAATATATAATATTAATTTACATCAAATTTTGAGAGGAAGTGCCCTATTTTACTCTTATTATTTATTTTCTCAAGTTATAAGATTCCCACATTCTGAATTCCAAGCCATGTAGAATAATTTTGGAGATACAAAGCAAAGGCCAGACTTTGTGATAAAAATCTGAAAAATTATGCTATTTGTTTTGTCTCCAAAACAAATACTGTTGGTTAAAAAACTCTACTGATACAAATGGTCAATCAGGAAGTGTTCTTGATCTCTATCACATTTTTATCTTTGCTTAAGAATTCTACAACTGTTCATGTCTTTATAAATACACAAGTAAAATAAGCAGTGGAATTATGCGAAAATATTTTTCTTTGCATGAATATTTTTCATTCCTTATTTGAACAATCAGTAACTTCTATTTCATTAACTTTTATTACTTTTTGCTTCATGCTTTTGTTTAATTTTTATTGTCATTGCTTTTTTATACTTTTATTTTATTTATTTATTTATTTATTGGTGGGGGGAGGGGGGTACCAGGGATTGAACTTGGAGCCTTGTGCTTGCAAGGCAGGTACTGGAACCACTGAGCTAAATCCCTGGCCCCACTTTTTTATACTTTTAAATTATCATGTTTTGAAAAAGTTCCTTTCACCTCTCCTACTTCTTTTATTATATATTTCAAATGCTATTCCTATGTATGATGAGAATTATGGTCTTTACAGTGGTATAGTGCAGGGGCTTCACAAGGCAGAGACAGGTTGGCAGGGTTTCCAGCTACCTCTGTGAATATCATGCTGCATTCTTCTTGGACAATCTAGAATTCCTTTAAGTGATCATCCAAAAGTTTTATCCTTATATTTTTAACTGTGATAACTCACAGTTTATAATTACTCCTAGGGAACTAATGAATCTTTTCTTGAAAAGAGATAAGATATTTATCTAGGTTAGCATCATTTGAACTCTTCTGATCACTTGAAAATCCTGAATAGAGATACAGATATAGAAATTAAGTCTTCTGACCTCTATTTTAATATTTTCCTATTTTTTTCACTGATATCTTGAGTTTGAGGAATTTGAAGACTAAAGTAAAAGATAGGAACATAAGGTAACAGTACTACACTAGGAGCTTTTCTTGAGCAGTACTTTGGTGGCTTTGCACATGAAAGGAATTCCCTCAAAGCAGGACACATTCTAAAGGCAATGTTGGAGGTTCATAAGTCAGTACAGGAGAGCAAAGAAAACTTTTGGGCAAGAGGAAGACTGGAGAGGGGGCCTTATGACGCTAGATGACATGGCTGAGAAGAATGATGAAGAAAGCTCTGAAGGACAGCAGCAGATTGCGCTTTTATTTACAAGCCTCAGAGTTTATCTCATCTGTAGTTAGCAGGTAATGGGTGCAAGTTTGCAGGTATTGGAAGCAGATACATTCTAAATGGCTAAAACTCTAATTATTTGCATTGTATTTGAAATAACTAGATATGTAAAAGTTTAGCTTCTTTGTCGGTTGGCTTTGAAGCTAATGGTTTTGGCCTGCTGTGAACAAGTTGTTTACCAGTGTACAAAGGCCGTTGGCTCATTTATATAACAACTAGGCCATACTGGTTTTGTTTGTGTATGTGTATTTTGTCATTATTACATACTCCAAATGCACAAATAGTTACATACATATTTGTATATAGTTTAACTTCTCTGTACACTGTTTCTAAAACTATTCCCTTCCCTGTCTTCTTCAGAAGTGTTTCCCATAAGTATGTTTGAATTCATATACAAAGTATGTATTCCTCAAAAATAATTTATACAATTGTTTTAAGATGATTTAAAATTATAAATAATGTCATAATGTACATAGACTTCTGCTCTTTGCTTACACTTTTTGAACCAATTGAAATGGATCCAATTGATAGTGTAGATCAAATTTATTTCCTTGTATTGCTAAGTGGTATCTCATTATGTGAAAATAATATGATTCTTAAACAATTTTGCTAACCATTTAAACCCTTTCCATCTTTTAATTTTGCAAATGATGCTACAGAGAATATTCCTACATGTTTTGTGTAAATTCTCCTGCTTTACTATACTACTTAGATATTATCAAATTAAATTGACAAACTCCCCAAACCCTATGTTCGTAAGGCTATACTGAGATTAGATATAATTCCTAATATTAATGAATTTATAATTTTAGTTTATAAATCATTATCATTAACTGTAGTGTCAACTAGAAACACCCAACTGATTGGGTCAGCATTGTTCTGGGTGTGAATGATGGATTTACTGAAGAAGGAAGACCAACCCTAGCTAGGTATAGGTGGTACCAACCAATAGGTTTGTAGCCTGTATGGAAAAAAAAGGGAAAGAAGAAGGAAGTCTTGCTTCTGCTTCTTTGAAAGAACTCCCATCTTCATCATTGCCTTTGCATGACCTTCTCTAGACTTCCAGCTCAGACTCTTCACATTTCCAGAACAGCCTATTTAGCCTTCCAGCTTACAATCTTCAGACTTCTAATACAGAGCCTTTAGCTTCCTGGTACAGATTCAAATGGGACTCTGCAGTGAGCTCCAGCTCATCTACCCTTGACTAGAACCATTTGGTTCTTTAGCACACAGACAGCCGTGTGGCATTCTTCCACACTTGCCTCTGCTGGCAGCCATTCTATATCTATCTTGTAAATCCTATATGTACATATTGACATTCTAGTGAACTGTAACTGATACATAAATCTTGTGTACATTAAAATTAAGAATTACTCTAATATTTGATATTATTAATCTCACCTGTCATTTCACAAAGTTTACTTCTAAGATAGATTGTATGAGGGTTCTACAGAGGAACAGAATTAATAAAATATATACGTATAATTAGGCAAGGGAATTTATTAGATAGTTTAGGATCAGAGGCAGGAGACTCCCTAGTAATTTTCAGTGTACTATAGAACTAGAGAATCTAGCAGCTGTTCAGTCAAGAAAATGGAAGCCACAGAATAAAAGAGATTAAAGATGCAGTACCAGTCCAAGGTTTGAAGAAACTGGACATCTGGAGACAAATGTCCAAAGGTGATGGCAGTAAATGTCAGAACTGCTCAGGAAGACTAGAGCTCTTCAAAATGGTCACAACTCCTTCTTTTTTCTCTTTTTATTCCATGTAGACTCGAAGTTGAGGGAGCTTGCAATCAGAGTAGGTCTTACCCTTTCTCAGTTTTATGGCTTACCTGTCAATCATCACAGACACACCCAGAAGTTTGTTTGCTAATCTGCTGGGCTTTTCTTAATCAGTTCAAGTTGACATATCATGATTAATGGTCACACAGGCATATCCTTAATGTCATTGCTTGATTATATTCCCCAATATTTCATTTTGATAACCCTAAGTACACAGGCAGATATAAATTTTTAAATTACAGTTTTGTTTTTGGGAGAACATTCTGTTAAAAAGCCTTCCTGACATCCTAGCACTGTCACTTGCTCAGTTAATGATTTATTAAATACATCAGAGCAATTAGAAAAATGAGATTTTTAAAAGACTGTTTTCCACAACAGCTCAAGTAATTTAAATCACTCTCCTAAGAGATGTATGTTGGGAAAATTTGTAAGTGGTAGGCACATGACATAGTAAGGATAATGATCAGTATAAGATGATAACTTCTAATGGGAAATATAGAGACAGCTTTGGAATTACAATCCAAATCACTTGTTTTGCCAGCATTTATTATTTGCAATAAACACATAGAAAGTGGTTAGCAAAAACAGGTAGTTTGAAAATATTTTAACATTTTTATCTAAATGAATGTCAGAATTTTTTTTGCAAATGAAAAATGCTAAGTATAATAAAAGTGTGTATTTATGCTCTCGGCAGCCAAATGTGCTTTTTAATGGAATTTAAATAAATGGAATTTTTATTACAAAAAAAGCAACAGTAAAAGCAGTGATTATGTTTTTCATAGTTCATTTGCCTTCTTTGCCCTGAAGACCTTGTGTGGAGGAAAATGAGATCCTGAGTGAAGTCTACAATGTCATTGACTCTGAAGAAGGACTCAGAGACCCATTGGTGTTTAATGACCCTTACTGGCCTCTGCAATGGGAACTGGTATGATCTTCAGAAATAGATAGTTCTTTGGCAATGTTAAGAAATATTATTTTTGTCATGTTTTAAGGCAGTAGACAGACGCTTTTATGCACTGCCTGCTTTTATTTATTGGTTTTGCAGAGAGAGAGACTTAGCAAACTTTTGGTGAAATATTACTCCCAGTTTATTAATGAGCACTAATCCTTTTAATTTGATTACATCGTTAGGGTTTGACTTAGTCTATAAAAGACACTAGTAAAAAAGCCTAAGACATTCAAATTTGGTGTATGTAAACAGACTCATTACATAGAAATGTAGTTGCCATTCAGGCTCAACATTATTGTTCTTGAATAACTCTAATTATATTTTATATTACATCAATAATGAAAGTACTCTCTGTCTTTATGGATTAAGCATGTGTTAGAGCATTGCATAACAAGCTTTTCTCATAATGTTTAATATGTTGGACATTTCAAGACCACATTGCCCTGTCATTTGTATACTACTGATAAAAGTTCTTATAAAATCACACATAACTTTTGAATGTAAATAAGTAAAAAAAAATAGTTGCCATAGACACTAGTGAGTATTTTAAAGGGAAATACTTGAAATGTGAAATGACTTGGTGATAATAATTAAGACACCAAAAAACCTACTATGAGAAGAGTTTGCTCTTTATAGGTCTATAAATGATATTGTGTTGTAGAATGTCCATTGTAAAGTAAGACAAAGGTTCAGTGCACTGTATCATTTTAATGGATATAATACAGTGAAAAGTGGGAAACTATGGTGTCTGCACTTTCTTTATGGTGATCTTTGGCAGTTACCAAGTCTACCATCTGAAATGAACTAAATGTCCTTGTTGGAAGATGTCTATTTCAATTTTCTATGGATTAAACTCATCTTTTAAAAATTAAATATGATTTATAAAATTCCAAGAGATGTATGTGACTATGTTGGACAACTCAGACAAACTGAAAGTTCAACCCCCCCTCAAAAAAAATGAAGCACCAATTACCTAGATATGAAAGGATCAATAATAAGTGACTGCACTGTAGTTTCTTAGGATCATGAAAGTAAATAGGAAAAAATGAAATTCAGAAAAAATAGTGAGAGAAGGTAGCCAGATAAGCAAAGAGGGCATGGATTAAGGGGGGAAACTTATTTTTGTCAATTTTTTTGACATGAAGAGATAGCAAAAATTAAGATGAATATTTTAAGATTATATATATGAAAAATTATAACTAGTCACTTATTAAGGAATACATATTTATATTGATAATAGAATGTAAGCCTATCTATACTGAAGTCATAAATTTCAAGAAACACAAAAGGCAAAAGAGTTAGAAGGCAAATGATACAGGATAGACAAAAAAGATTGAGTAACAGGCAGTCAATAAAAATGACAGAGATTAGAAATAGAAACAAGTCAGAGAAATTATTATGTAACACATCCTACTCAAAGCAGAAGACAGAGACAAGATCATGAAAGGAAAATGTAGAAAGAAGTAATTAGATAACTCTATTCCATGGCAGGATTTGATGAACTTTTTTTGTTAAAAAATTAGTATTTCCAGCACTGTGTCTATAGTATATTCTTTTCGTTTTAGTTCTTCAAAAATGTAAGAAAAACCTTACCTTTGAGCCATACAAAAACAGGTTTTAGACCAATTTCACTTGCAGGCTGTATTTTACTGACAACAATAGGGGTGGAACTAAAGGGAGAAGAGGAGTCAGAGAAGAAGAGGCCACTAGAATTTAGCCGTCTTTTAGGCCTTCAACTGCTGTGCTAAGTAATACTCTTATCACAACTTAGTACAACTCAGAGATGAAAGGTTTATGCTGATCATATTAATATTACTGGTCTTCTGGATTATGATAGTTGCCAGGTAGCACCATACTAAAGGCATATCTGTCAGTACAGTAGCAATTGCTTTTTGTACCAAGACAATCCATAATGCAAAATTGCAAAGAAAGATTTTCAATTTATGATTGCATGTTCTTTGTAAAACACATCTATGACAGCCAGACCTAAGCTATGTTGTAGAATCTTCCTCTGATCAGAATACCAACAGGGCCGGTGTGAGTACTGCCCTAACAGGGAAATTTGAGAACTTATGGCAATTACCATTTTTAATGCTATCCATCAATTACCAGTTTCTCCCTCTTTTCTACACAACTGAGTTTTCTGAAATGGTAATGTATACTCATATTCATTTTTGTGCTCATCTACCCCTCAACCAAAAACCTGTGGCAGTCTGGTTTTGCAGTGGCCTCCCACTTATCTGCCATTCTCCCACCTTTGCCCCACTGAATCTTTCAATGTAATAGAGCCTTTTCAGTTATTTTCTTACTTGAATTTTCAGTTATGAACTTGTAACTATACAAATAAAACCTTCAAAGGTTAAAACTGGAATCTCTAATATGGTATAATGGTATATTATTAAGGCATTCATAATCTTCCTTTGTTGACTTTGGATGTTTCAATTTTCTGTGTGTTGGTCCTAGAAACAATCTATACACCAAACAGAAGAAACCCCAGTAGAATGCAAATGGCCAATTTCCTTCTCATGCATGCTCATGGCTTGTTACCGCCCTAACATTCTATTTTGACTAATTCTATTCCACAATTTACTCAGGAACCATATCTTAACATGGAAATTTTTTTCACTTACTAGAATGAGTTAGGCCACCTTTACCATATATTCCCATAATGTGGTGTGCTGACACTACCATTTGAATGAGTGAACTGGTGAATGAATGAATGAATGAACTCATTTATTAATGCTTGTTAATTCTTGACAATTGGTAATTAGTATGTCTTCTCCACTAGAGAAAAAAACTATATATAAGGATGAAACTGTGTCATAGCTCATCTTTATATTGCCAATCACAGTAAGATATCTGACATTTTATATGCCAAGTAACCATTTGTTTAATGAGCAAATTTTGGAATGCACATATGATTGTAACTGCTCATTTTCTTCCATTTTCTAAGTAAAATCATGTTCTGTTTTGCATTTAGCTGCAACAAACCTATATTTTAATAAATATTGTTCGCATTTAAAAATCAGTTCCTATCCAAATAGATAAAAGAATCCTAGAAGAATAAACTTTCAATAGAGTGGACTGAGGTGGATGAGGTTTATTGCTTCTTCTAAGTAGCAGAGTTGCCCCAGGGGAGTATGAAGCCTCAGACTATTAGGACCTGAAGTTACTTACATGGCTTCCACATAGCTAACCACCTCTTCTGCAGGCCACCTGGTGGGAGGAAGAAAAAAAAGAAAATGTATGGCCTATGTTGGCATCCCAGTTCCCTTTACAGACATGGGTAAAACACTGTACATGTGAACTGTGCTCAAATTTGGAGGTTCTCTTTCTAACACAAGAAGGATGAATAGATATAGTGAAACAATAGTCTCTTTCAAGTACTAAATTAAAAGGCAATAAATTTTAAGCAAAATGCAAATAACTAAATTCCTTCAATTTTCTAAATTGTATTTCAAAGAGTATCAAGGAAAGAGAAATGCTAGCATAGCAGGTGAATTATGAAGCTTCCAGACAATTAAAACCAGAAAAAATTTTAGTGAGCATAATTAACATAATTAAAACAATTCTTCAACAGAGCTGAAATTCACTTTATTCACCATTATTCACGAAAATTTACCACATCAACTTCCAGATAGAATGCTTTTGAGTTTGGGCCCTAAGCTATGAAATTAATTTTTAATCCCTCAGTGAATAACTTGACAGCTGACCACATTTTGTTCCGACCTAGAATTGGTTAAATTTACATTACATGGAAAATAAACCTTGCTAAATACTCATTGTTCAATGACATTAGATGAAGAAAGGCAGTATTAATATATTAATTCTTTGTTATAATCAAAGTAATGCCTATGTTAGTGGTCTCCAAAGAAGATTATACCCCACAAAAAGTGGCCCAAGTACACCCATTGGTATGTGCAAAATGTTTGAGCATTTCCAGTTGTATTCATTTTTTCATATTTAAAAAAATTCTGAATCTATTATAATTCAAATAATATGCTAGTATATTAGTAATGTTTCTATTAATAAATAATTATACATACATATATAGTGGATGTATGCATAAAGCTTTCTATAAAAACCTATGAACAAAATGTTTGAGACAACTAATATACTCAACAAATACAAAGTAGGATGCCATGTGTTTTTATAGAGTGTCTGCTATATGAATAAGACTAGGCATTAAAACTTTAAAGATGAATCAGATATGGTTTTCTACTTTAAAGGGCCTAGAGTGTAATAGAGATGATAGCATATACTAATAAATCACTATATTACGAGACAAAAAGTCACCCTATTAAGAAGGCACAAATGAAGAAATTTCTAGCTTATAGGAGGTAATATATGAGCTGGGACTAACTGTGGAAATAGAAGCATAAGAAAAGGAAAGTATTATTTTTTCCCAGAAAGTATCTTAAATACTTGGCTAAGAATTCTAAATGTTGTTCTATACTAATAATTATTTTAAAGATTTTGAGCAGAAAGTTTGAGTTATGCTTGAATACTGTTCATTTACTTTTATCATCATCATCATTATCATTATGTTCATTATTACTATTAGTTGCAGTCCTCGGGATTAAACTCTGAGCCTTGTGGATGGTAACCAAGTGCTTGACCATTGAGCTACATAGAGCTTAATTTATTTCATTACATATTGATTTATGAAATACTTGTTTGTAAAGTACTACAATCAAGCCTAATGCTAAGTATGCAAAATACAAGTAGGAATCATATGCTATTCTTATTATCAAAACACTAATAGTCAAGTGAGATAGTGATATAAACATATTCAGGTTATTTATTATTATTATTAATATTGGTACTGGGGAT
>NW_004624810.1:7507009-7525480 GCF_000247695.1 Heterocephalus glaber | reverse complement strand
CAATTTTTTCCAGCATCATTTATTAAAGAGGCTATCTTTCCTCCAGAGAGGGTGTTTGGCTCCTTTGTCAAAGATGAGATGGCTGAGTGTGTCTGGACTTGTTTCTGCATCTTCTAATCAGTTCTTTGGATTCTCAGGTCTGTTTCTTTGCCAGTACCATGCTGCTTTTATCACAGTAGCTTTGTAGTATAGTTTCAAGTTGGGAGTTTTCATAATGAATATGTGTTGGCTTTTGTCATATGCTTTTTCTGCATCTATTGAGATGATCATATGGTTTTTGTCCTTGACTCTGTTGATATACTGTATTACATTTATTGATTTGCATATGTTGAACCATCCCTACACACCTGGGATGAATCCCATTTGGTCATGGTGTATAATCTTCTTGACGATCTTCTGCATTCTATTTGCCACTATTGTATTAATGATTTTTACATCTATGTTTATTAGTGAGATTGGCCTATAGTTCTTTTTTGGTTGGGTCTTTCTCTGCTCTGGGGATCAAGGTGATGCTTGCTTCCAGGAATGAATTTGGGAGTATTGGCTCTCTTTCAGTTTCATTGAAGAGTTTAAACAGTAGTGGCAGTAGTTCCTCTCTAAATGTTTAGTAGAATTCTGCATTGAAGCCCTCAGGGCCTAGCCTTTTCTTAGTTGGTAAGTTTTTAATTATGTTTTCAATTTTGTTGATTTTTTTTTATATCAGGGATTAAACTCAGGACCTTGTGCTTGTGAGGAAGACAGTGGAACTGCTGAGCTAAATCCCCAGCCCTAATTTTGTTGATTGATATTGGGTTGTTTAGAATTTTTACGTCTTCTTGGTTCAACTTTGGTAATTCATATGTGTCTAGGAATCTGTCCATTTTTTCTGTGTTTTCTATCTTATTGACCTATTGGTTCTTAAATTAGGTATTGATGATCCTCTGGATTTCTCCTGGGTTCATTTTAATTTCACCCTTTTCATTCCTTATTGCATGGATTTGGGTCTTTTCTTTCCTTTTTTGACAAGGTTGGCTAAGCATTTGTCAATTTTATTTATTCTTTTGAAGAACCAACTGTTTGCTTCATTGATTTTTTATGCATCATATTGTTAGTCTCCATTGCATTGATTTCTCCTCTGATCTTTATAATATCCTCCCTTGTATGAGCTTTTGGGTTTCATATTCTTCTTTTTCTAGACACTTGAGGTTCAGGATCAGGTTGTTTATTTGAGCTCACTCTGTTTTCCTAATATGAATATTCACTTCTATGAATTTCGCTAATAAGACTGCTTTCATTGTGTCCCATAGATTCTGATATGTTGTATTGGCATTGTCATTCAATTGTAGGAACTGTCTGATTTCTTCTTTAATTTCCTCTGTGACCCATTGGTTATTCAGAAGTGTGTTGTTCAATTTCCATGTGTTTATGAAATTCTTGCAGTTTCTTTTGCTATTGATCTCCAATTTCATCACAATATGCTCTGATGATATACAGAGGATAACTTCAATTCCTTTGCACATACTTACATATGTTCTATGAGCTAGAATGTGGTCTAATTTGGAGAACAACCCATGTGAAGCAGAAAAGAATGTGTATTGTGATTTTGCGCTGTGGAACACCCTGTAAACATCTCTTAAGTCCATTTGTTTAAGAGTTTGATTGAGTTCTAGTATTTCATTGTTTATTTCTTGTCTAGTTGATCTATCTATTTTTGACAGTGGTGTATTGAGGTCCCTCACTTCTATTGTATTAGTGCTTATTTGATTTTTCATGTCCTTTTGTATTTGTTTTATGTAGTTGGGCATACTAGTGTTTGGTGCATACATGTTTATGATTTTCATCTCTTCCTCATGTAGTGTTCCCTTTATAAGGATGTAATGTCCTTTTTCTCTCTTAGTGTTGGTTTGAAATCCATTTTGTCTGCAAAGGGGATAGCTACTCCTGATTTTTTTCAGGCTCCTTTCACTTGGAATACTGTTTTCTACCCTTTAACTTTCAGTCTATGAGTTTCTTTTTGAATTAAGTGTGTTTCTTACATGCAGCATATTGTTGGATCACGTTTCATGTCTCATTCTGCCAGTCTGTTTCTTTTGATTGGTGAATTGATACCATTAACATTGATGGTTGTAACTGATGTGAATTGACTTATCCTTGCCATGACTTCTTCTTTTTGTTGGATTCTCCCCATTTGCATTTAATTTCTTGTTGTGCCTGATGGATTCATTCTGCTGGGCTTTCTGGGGTTGTGATCCTCATTGTCTTTCCCAGGATATTGTTTAAATTGTTTTTGACTGCTAGTTTGGTATTCATGAAGTTCCTCAGGTACTCTTTGTCATGAAAGTGTCTTATTTCTCCATCAATTTTGAAAGATAGTTTCGCAGAATGCATCAATCTGGGTTGGAGGTTGTTTTTTTTTAGGGCTTGAAATACTGCACTCCAAGATCTTCTTGCCTTTAGGTTTTGTGTTGAGAAGTCTGCTGTGATTCTGATGGTCTTTCCTTTGTATGTGATTTGTTTGTTTTCTCTAACTGCTTGTAGAATTTTATTGTTCTGTTGGCTTTCTGGAATCTTAACTATTATATGCCTAGATGTAGATTTTTTTTGATCAGGGCTAGTTGGAGTCCTATATGCCTCACTTACCCATATGTCAAATTCTTTTCCCTTGCTTGGGAAGTTTTCTGCTATTGCTTCTGTGCAGTTTTTTAAGTCATTTGCACTCTCTCCTGTTTGTTCATTGACTATGATCAGTCTTATGTTATTCTTCTTTGCATAGTCTAGCAGCTGCTGGATTGATTTCTCATGGTCCCTTACTATTTTTAAGAAATTTTCTTTCCCTGGTCACTACTTGAGACCTTATATTCTTTATTTGAAATTCTGTCCTTACTTTGGCTCATTCTGCTGCATAAACTTTCAGTGGAGTTTTTAATTTTCTAGAAATCTGTTTGCAACTGTTTTATGGATTCCATTTGTTTCCTATGTTGGGAGTCCATCATGTTCCTCAGCTCCTCTATTTTTCTATCTATTTTCTTCTATAGATTTATTAATCATGTCTTGCACTATGGACACCATCTCTGTTATTATCTTCAAAATTTTTTCTGATTTCAATTTTTCCAGATCTCCTTTCATTGCCAGTTCAGGGAGTCCAGGTGGTTGAGTATCAGATTGTTCTGTCTCATTTCCTTTTAGGGTTGCCTTAGGTGACCTGGAAATCTGTTTTTGAGTCTTTTTTATTTATCTTCTCATTTCAACAGATGCAGCCTGCTGTGCCTTTGTTGAGGAAACTCTTTGCTTGCCCAGTGGTTTTCAATTGTCAGCAAGCCACTGAAAGGCCTTTTCTCTGCTACTCACCACTGTAACAATTCCAGTGGTACCTGGGTGGGCCTCTAGCTGTTGAATGCCTGCCTGTGTAGCTCTTTTCCTGGCTGGCATTTGGCTGGGGCCTGTGGGCCCAAGCTGCTGGTGTCTAGGCAGGTCCCTGGCTGGGACCTGCTCTCACCTGCTCAGCTCTGATTTATGTGGCTTCTCACTGGGATCTGTGTGTACTTATGGATGGAACCTGGGTGGGCCTCTGGCTGTTGCTTGTGTGCCTGTGCAGCTCTTTTTAGGGAAGTGCCTTGCCTGGGATCTTCATGCCCACCTGTGTAGCTCTGGTCTACATGAGCTTCTCCCTGGAATCTACCCTCAGCATATTTTATGAATGTCTGACAGTTATTTATTTTTAAAAAGCATGATAGTAACACAATGAAGGAAACAGCTTATGCTTCTTAAGTTTGAAAGACTTCATTGAACTATGAAGCCTTGAAGCAATGTTATGTTATTCTGTCACTTGTGTGTGTGTTTGCACGTATGTATGCACATGTGGGACAGTACATTAGAAGCAGAAATGGAGAAAAGGCTAGATAGTTCAGCTGGACCGAATTCCAAAGGATCACATGTTCCAAAATAAAATATTTACCCTTTTTTGTAGCTTATGTGGGTTAGAAGTTTAAGAGAAGTGGCAGAACTAGTTTTGTCTCATACAAAGACAAGTTAGATAGCAGTTTGAAGAATAAACAGGACAAAGAGAGGATGCAGGAATGAAAATATAGGAGATGCTGTACCTGTAGCTTAGTAAGATAAAGAAACTTGTACCTAAGTAGCAAAATTGGGAATAAAGACAAACTTGCAATACCAAACCCCATTTTAGGAGAACAATATTGGTAAGTACTTTAGATAAATCTGGATGCCAGAGTTAAAGGAGAAGGACATGTTCAGAATGTTTTTAGATTGATCTGATGGTACGAAGCATGATTGTATGACTCTGGCAGGGCTGCTGCTACAAAATACAAGAGATAGAAGGGCTTTTTAAAGAAAAATTATTTCCTCACATTCTGGAGGCTGATTATGTAAGACCAAGGACATAGCAGGGTTAGTTTCTCCTGAATCCCATCTCCTTGATTTGCACATTCCTGCCTTCTCATTGTGTCCTCCTATGGTTTTTTTCTCTGTGTGTGTACATCTCTGGTTATCTCTCCCTCTTTTTATAAGAATACTGGTCATGTTGAATTAGAGACTGTCTTAGTCACTTTCCTCATCTCTGGACCCAATACCCAATATTTATAACTTAAAAGAGCAGAAGTTTATTTTGGCTTATATTTTTAGAGGATTCAGTTCATAGTCAGCTGGCTTCTAAGGTAGGAAGGATGTGGTGGAGTAAAGCTGCTCACACTGTAGTAGTCCTAAAGCAGACACCAAAGAGGAGAACTGGGGAGGGACACACACCCTTTCAGGTGAGCCCCTAGTAACCCCCACGTCAAATCAGACCCCACCTCCTAACAGCATATTCAGCTATAGAGCACTTTCAGTGGATTAATCCATTGGTGAGCATAGCAACTGTTTGATCTAATCACCTTTCAAAAGCCACACCTCTTAATACTTGAAGCCTTTGGGGGACATTCCATATCTAAACCAGACCAGAGTCCCACCATTTTTGCTTTGATTTTATTGGTTTTTTGGGGGGTTTTTTGGTACCGGGGATCGAACTCCTGTCCTTGTGCTTGTGCAGCAGGCGGCGAAACCACTGAGCTAATTCCCCAGCCCTATTTGACTTTAATTATCCCTTTAATAGTAATTGAAGATCTTTCAGTGGCCCTGTATTCAAGTGCCTCAAACATATGGCAGGTTTTGTTTTAGAACACCAAAATAACACAAATATCCAAATAAAATGAAGAATATAATATTTTTCATTTCCCAGGGTAAATAAAAGTAACTTCTATACTAGTCTATTATAAAAAGTTTTATTGTAGTCTAGTAAGTCCACAATATCATTGTAGGTCTGAAAGCAATGTAACCGCCTTAATTAAAAATACATTATTCCTTAAAAAGGTTGACAATCATCTAAACCTGAAGCAAGTCTTTTTTGCTGGTAGAGAGTTGCCTTAAATTTGGTGATTGTTGATGGATGAGAGTAATGTTTGTAAGGGTGACTGTGCCAATTTCTTAAAATAGGACAACAATAAAATTCGCTACATCAATTAACATTCCCTTTCATGAAAGATTTTCCTGTAGCATGAAATTATAAACTGAAGTCAGTCTTATCAAAGTCTGCTACTATTTTATCAACCAAGTTCATATAATTTTCAAAATCCCTTGTCATTTTAAAAGTGTTCATAACATGTTCATCAGAATTAGATTCTGTCACAGGAAATGACTTTCTCAGGTCATCTTTAACAAGAAAATCCTCAGTATTAAAATTTCATCATGAAATTGAAACAATTTAGTCATATCTTCAGGCTCTGCTTTGGAGTACAGTTATTTTACTATTTTAATCACATTTATAGTTATTCCTTCACTGAAAATTTGAACCCCTAAAAATCATCAACAAGGATTTGAATCAACTTCTCCAAAATTCTTTTCAATGTTGCTATAACTTTATAAAATTTAATTCTTAATAGTTAGACTTAAAATTTGAAAGCACTCTTTGGTCTGTAAGCTACAGAGTTGTGTTAGCAGTCATGAAAGCATTAATCTCATTGTATAGCTCCATCAGAGATGTTTGATGACCAGGTGCTTTGTCATTAAGCAGTAATATTTTGAAAGGAATCTTTTTCAGAGCAAAGTGGCTAAAATATTCAGTAAAGCCATATTTTAAACAGATTTGCTATTATCCAGGCTTTATTGTCCCATTTCTAGATCTTAGACAAGAGTAGATTTTCAGTATAATTCTTAAGAGTTCTGAGATCCTGGGCACAATAAGTGAGCATTAACTTCCAATCAAAGTTACCAACAGCATTAGTCCCTAGTAAGAGAATCAGCCTATATTGATTCTTTGATTTCTCTAGCTATGAAAGTTCTAGATGGCATCTTCTTCAAATATATGACTATTTCACCTATACAGAAAATTTCTTTTTTCTTATTTAATGTAGCTACTTTCTTCAATTATCTTGGCTAGATTTTCTGGATAACTTGCTACAGCTTCTACCTCAACAGCAGTTTTGCAGTTTTCTTTGCATAAACCCTATGACCCAATCTCTGCTAAAAGTAAATTTTTTTTCTGCAACTTCCTTACCCCTCAGCTTTTATAGAAATGAAGGAAAACTGGGGCCTTGCTCTGAATTAGGCTTTGGCTTAAGAGACTATTGAATCATGTTTGATCTTCTACTCAGATCACTGCAACTTTATTCAGCTCATCAGTAAGGCTGTTTTGCTTTCTAATCATTTTTGTGTTCACTAGAGTAGCAGTTTTAATTTCATTCTAGAGCTTTCCCTGTTTAGTCACAACTTAGCCAACTGTTTGGTATAAGAAGACTAGCTTTCAGTCTACTTTACCTTTTAGCATACATTTCTTACTAAGTTCTTATCACTTTCTCATTGCTGGGATTAAATACCCCAAACTTAGAACTTAAAGGAAGAGAAGTTTATTTAGGCTTACATCTGAAGTTTCAGTTTCATGGTTGGCAGGTTCAAACGCAGAAATAGTGTGGTAGAATGGCCTGTCATTTAGGAATGGGGTTCATATAATGTCAATCAGAAAACAGAGAGAGAAGGGAGGAGCCAGGCACAAGAATATATCCTACCAAGTCATACCTCCAGACACACTGCCAGCCAGGCCCTATCTCTTAATAGCAAGTCAGCTATAGTGTCCCTGTGATACAGTCACCTTCCAAAAACATGAAGCTTTTGGGCCATTTAAATCTAATCCATAACACTCTTCCCCTGACCCCACAAGACTCATGCAGAGCTTTTTATGAAAAGTACATTTAATCAATCTCTCAGAGTCACCAAAATTTTAATAGTTCCAGCATTGCTAAATATTCTAAGTCAAAAATCTCCTCTGAGATTCAAAAGCAAACTCTTAGCTGTGAGAAAACAAAATGAAAGGAACTCATTTCCAACATACAGTGACACAAGGCAAACATTCTCATTCCACAAAAGGAGAAATGGGAAGATAGAGATTGGATAAAAGCAAGATAAAACCCAACAGGGCAAACATTAAATATTGTAGTTCTATGTCCAGCACCCAGGACAACTTGTGGCAAGATTTTAACTCCAAAGAGATTGGATGGCCCTGCCCCTACATCATTGTAGGTTACAAATCCCATGGCCTTTCTTGGGTAGCTTTGCTGTCTGTTTTCAGGTTTCCTCAGTAGATGTTCCACATTGCTGGCATCTCCAAATTCCTAGGGTCTTCATTGCACTTTTGGCTTTACTCTTACAGTTTCACAAACTACCCCCTCAGCGGTCCATTGCCTGGTCTTCCAGAAATTTTTCTAAAATCCAGGTGGAAACCTTCTTGACCACACAAGTCTTGTTTTCTATATGTCTGTAAAACCAGAACAATATGGATGATGTCAAAATCTGCTGCCAAATGGAGCAGTACCCAGGTCCTCTTGGAGCATGGTTTCAGAGGCCTCTGAGTTCTTGGATGACTAAGCACTGTCAAACAAATCCTGGGGAACCCAATTCCCTAAGTGGACCTTCTTGAGAAGGGTGTCCAAGGGCTTTCTTTTCAAATGAAATCTTTATTGTTTCACATCCTTGAGCTTGTAAAGAGTGGGATCTTGTAGATTTTTGAGATGCTCTCAAGGCATCTTTCCTATTATCCTGTTGCACCCTGTTGCTTCTTTTTAGTGTTCATCTTTTCAGCAACCAAGCTTTCCTTTCCTGCAACTTTACAGTATACAATTTTACAGGCACTTCCTTTCTGGCTAAATTTTTCAAATTATTCAGCTCTGCTTTTTGGTTCTCACAGTAAATGACTGAAAAAAGCCAATGTTACCCATTATATAGCCTGAAGATCCAATTACCTTCCAAATGCCTGAGGCTTTGAGGAGCATTTTAGATATAAACTATGACACTAAGCTAAATCATTTCTAGTTTTTTATCAAAAAATCAGAGATGTGTGACTCTTCCATTTGAACTCTTTGAAGCCATTATATAGTTACAGCCTGAATGTTGAGTTGCCTTGAAATTTTCTCCACCAGATTAATGAGTTTACTGCCCTTAATCTTGGTCTTTCATAAAGTATCAGAACATAAGAAAAATGAAGACAAATTTTCTGCCAAAGCATAACATACATGATCATGAGTCCAACTGTTAATAGATTCCTTGTTATCAGCTAAAATGTCCTGATCTTTGTCTTTACTGTCTGCATTTTCAATGACATTCTGGTCTTCTGAGCTATGACAAGCATTGCACATCAAGGTTCACTTACAGTTTTCTGGAGCTTCTCTACCCTCCATCATCAAATCTTTCCTGACTCCTCCAAAGAACCAGTTCCAAAGGTTTTGAAAACACATCATCAGGTACAGTCCCTGCAATGACCCCATTCCTGGTACCATAGTCACTTTCTTGTTGCTGAGACAAAATACCTGAAATCTAGAACTTAAAGAAGGAAAGGTTTATTTTGGCTTACAATTTTAGAGGTATCTATTGTTTGTGGGTTCGAAGTCAGAAATGGTGTGGTAGAATTGGCCAGCAGTGGAGAAAAGCTGTTCCTTCTATTTGAACTCTTTGAGGCCATTATATGGTTACTAATTGGCCAAATTTCAATATTGTGTTGCAGGATATAGGGTGACCTTAGGAGAGAAGTAAAGCAAAGACAAAGGTTGGTCAGTGATGCTATCAGAAGGCACAATATTTATTGATCACTGTGACTTTATTTGGGTAAATAAAGCCCTTCTCCCCACAGAGGAAATAACATTTAAACAGATCTAAGATGGAAAAAACTTACTTTGACAAATAATTTGCTAGGATATGAGCAGTGTTTGTTTTAGATAAGGAGATATTAGGTGAAAGACCAGGACATTATGGAGCACTGAGGAACTACAGTACTTGTCAATATAGTCAAAGTATAGGCTACAGCAGGATGAAAAGTGCAAAAAGTGGGGGCAGTGCAACTTACCCAAACCCATGGGATAGGATAAAAACAGTCCTAAGAGAGAAATTTATTTTGTGAATGTTCACATTAGAAAAACTGAGTAAGCTCAAATTTAATGATGCACCTCAAAAAACTAGAAGAACGCAATTAGTCCAAACCCCAAACTAGAACAAAGGGGGGAATAAAAAAGATCAAAGTAAACATTAATAAAATTCCAAGTAAAAATACAGACTCATTTAATCAAAGAGCTGATTCCTTCAAAGAATAAACAAAATAGATAAACCATTAGCCAAACTTACCAAAAAATGAAAAAAGACCTATGTTAATGGAGTTAGAAATGAAAAAGGCAAAGATCACAATAGACAATGCCAAAATTCAAAAATCATTAGTAACTAATGTGAAAAATTATATTCAAAAAAATTAGACAATCTTAAAGACAAATTGCTAGACACAGAAGAATTACCAAAACTGAACTAAAAATATATTAAAAAATCTGAACAATCCAATGACAAACAATGAAACTGAGGAAGAAATGAAAAGTCTATCAACTAAGAAAATTCCACCACCTGATGGATTCACCACTCTACTCTACAGGAACATCAGGGAGGATATAATGCCAATACACAGGTCTGATGGGACACACCTGTAATCCTCCAGGCTGAGACTGAGGATTGCCAGGAGTCTGAGGCTAGCCTAGGCTGCCTAGGCTACATAGTGAATTCAAGGCCAGTCTGAACTACATAGTGAGACCCCATCTCAAATATATATCTATATATCTCTATCTCTATCTCTATCTATATCTATATATCTCTATCTATCTATCTATCTATCTATCTATCTATCTATCTATCTATCTATATCTATCTATATCTCCAATATTCCTCAAACTCTTCAATCAAATTGAGAGGGAAGCACTGCTTCCAAACTCTTTCATGGAAACTAGTATTACTGTGATTCCAAAACCAGACAAGGACCAAAGTAAAAAAAGAAAAATCTTTTTAGATTTTTTAAAAAAGGCCAATCTTTTTAATGAACATACATGCAAATATCTTCAACAAGATATTGGCAAATAGAATTCTGTGAATAAAAAAAGATTATATATCATGATAAAAATTATATATCATTATTATATATCATTACATTTAATTCCAGGGACGCAAATATGGTTTGACATGTACAAACTAATAAATGTAAAATACCACACCAAAAGAAGCAAGGACAAAAATCACATGATCATATCACTACATGCAGAAAAAAAACTTTTGACAAAATCTACAATCAACTCATGATTAAAAACCCTGTAGAAAATAGATATAGAAGGATCTTTTCTCAATCAGATGAATGCCATTTATGACAAACTTAATACCAAAAACTTACTAAATGGGAAAAAGCTTAAAATTTTCTTGCCAAAATCAGGAACAAGAGAAGGATGTTCACTCTCATCACTTCTGTTCAATATAGTATTCAAAATATTATCCAGAGCAATCATGAGAGAGAAAGAAATAAAAAGGATACATATAGGAAAGGAAAAAATCAAATTATCACTTTGCAGTGAAAACTATCACTTTACAAAAAAGACTCAAAAAAAATTCCACCAAAAACTCTGAGAATTAATAACCAAATTCAACAATGTAGTAGGATACAAATTAAACACACACAAAAGAATCAATTGTGATTCTACATACCAATAATGAACCCACTGAGAAAGAAATTAGAAAAACAGTACCATTCATGATAGTATCAATACAAATTAAATACTTAGGAATTAACTTAACCAAGCAAGTGAAATACCTCTATGAAAAAAAAGCACTCTATAAAAGGAGATTGAAGATGACATTAGAATATAGAAAGACATCCTGTGTTCATGGATAGACAGAACCAACATTATCAAAATAGCCATAACCCCAAAATGGATATAAAGATTTATTGTAGTCTCAATCAAAATGCTAACAACCTTCCTCACAGAACTAGAGAAAACAATCCTAAAGTTTGCATGGGATGCGAAGAGACAAAGACTGTTGAAAGGAATTCTGGGTAATAAGCAAAGCAAGAGACATCACAATCTTGGACTTCAAGTTGTATTATAAAGCTACTGTGATAAAGTGGCACAGTACTGGTACATAAACAGACATGTGGATCAGTGGAAGAGAAAAGAGGATGCAGAAACAACTCCAGGCACATTTATCTATATGGTCTTTGACAAAGGGTCCTGGAGGAAAGAGCCTCTTTACCAAATGGTGCTAAGAAAACTGACCATTCACATGCAGAAGATTGAAGCTAAACCCATATATCTTACCATACACTAAAGTAAAATCCAGATGGCTCCAAGAACTAACTATTAAAACAGAAACACTTAACCTGATTGAGCATAAAATAGGTAAAACTCTTGAAGTCATAGGCATAGGTAAGAAGTTTCTAAACAGAACCCCACCTGCACAGGAAATCGTACCAAGAATCAATAAATGGGATCATATCAAATTAAAAATCTTCTGCTCATCAAAGGAATCAACCAAAAAAGTGAAGAGATAACCTAAAGAATGGGAATAAATGTTTTGCCAACTACACTCTGACAAAGAATTAATATCTAGACTATATGAAGAATTCAACAAACAGACCTCCAAAATAAAAGACTGAATCAAAAATAAGCAACTAAAATTAATAAACATTTCACAGAAGTACAGATCGACAATAAGCATATGAAGAAATGCTCAACATAGATTGCCATTAGAGAAATGCAAATTAAAACAACACTAAGAAAGGATGCCTATCATCAAGAAATCAAATAATGACAAATGCTAGTGAGGCTGCAGAGAATTAGGAACACATCTATATGGTTTTGGGGAACAAAAGTAGTACAACCATTGTGGAAACCAGAATATAGGTTCTTCAGAAAATAAAAGAAATTCCATCCAACCCAACTATTCTTCAACTAGTTATCCCCTGAAAGAGTTAAAGACATCATATTACAGTGATACATGTAAACTTATGTTTGTAGCAACACAGTTCATAGTATCTAAATCTTAGAAGTGGCCTATATGTTTATCAACAAATTATTAGATAAAGAAAATATGGTATTTATACACAATGGAGTACCACTTTTTTATAAGAAAGCATAAATCTGAGTCACTTGTAGAAAAATGGATGCACCTTGAATTCATAATGTTAACTGAAATAAATCAGACACTAAATAAATAGTGCATGGTTTCTCTTCTATGAGAAACCCAAAGTTTAAATAAACTAAAGAGGAAACTAAAAGAAAATAGGATACAGGGAAATAGATCTTGTGCAAATACGGAAGAGATTTAGATGGAGGGGGAAGGGTACGTAAAAAGAATTAAGATGTGTCATGTACATATACAAACTACCCACAATGAATGCATTTATTATGTACTGCAAACATGTACTAATAAAGTAAAAAAATAAAAGTGGAGGCAGAAAGAGTGTTTATCAGTAATATCTTTCCATTTTTTGAAGTCCTCTCTAACTTTCTTTTACAGAGTATTGTATTATTCATTGCAGATGTCTTTCACATCCTTAAGTGAATACCTAAGTATTTAATTTTTCTTGGTGCTATTATGAATAATATTTTTCTCTAATTTCTTTCTTGGTGGATTTATTATTGGTGTACTGGATAGCTATTGATTTGTGTGTGCTGATTTTATATCCTGCCACAATACTGAATTTGTTTATCAATTCTAAGTGTCATTTTGTGGATTTTTTGGGTCTTCTATGTAGAGGATCATGTCATCTGTAAATAACATCAATTTTCCTTCTTTTCCTATACATATCCCTTTTATTTCTTTTTTCTTACCTGATTGATTTTGTTCATGTTTCAAGTACTATGTTGAACGAGAGTGGTGATAACCGACATCCTTGTATTTTTCCTTATTTTAAGAGGAAAGCTTTCAAGTTTTCCTCATTTAATATGTGGTTGGCAAAGGTTTATCATAAACAGCTATTATCAGATTGAGGTAAGGTGGTTCTATTTCTATTTTCTTTGGTGTTTTTTTTTTTTAATATGAATGGATGTTGGATTATATCAGAGGATTTTTCTGCATCATTTGAGATGATCATGTTTTTAGCTCTTGCTTCTCTTAATATGATATAGTACATTTATGGATTTCCATATGCTGAACCATCCTTGCATACCTGGGATGAAGTCTAATGAGTCTTTATGTAAACTCTGATGATGCATTGCATTCTATTTGCCAGTGTCTTGTTGAAGACTTTTGCATATATATTCATTGAAGAGGAGGGTTTAAAGTATTTTGTTTTGTTTTAGTTGCATCATTTCTGTTTTTAGAATCTGGGTGATGTCAGCTCCATGAATGACTTTGTGAGTACGCCTTCCCTTTCAATTTCATTAAAGCCCTCAAGGAGTACTGGTGTTTGATCTTCCCTGAGAATTTTGTAGTATTAAACAGTGAATGCATTTGGATAGAGGCTCTTAGTTGATGTTGTTTTTTTTTAAATTACTGATTCAATTTTATTGCATGTTATTGGATTATTCAGGGTTTTTAAATCTCCTTGCTTCAGTTTTGGTAATTCATATGTTTCTAGTAATATAGCTATTTCTTCTGAATTCTCCAATTTATTGGTGTACAGATTTGCAAAGTAGTTGTTAATAATCTTTTTATTTTGGCAGTATTCATTGTGATTTTACCTTTTTCTTTTCAAATTGCTTTGATTTTGGTCTTTACTCTTTTTGACTTAGATTGTGTAAGGCTTTATCTATTTTGTTTATTTTTCAAGGAACCAACTTTTCAAATATGTATATTCAAATATATATGTCTCTATATATTCAAATATATAAGTGTCAATTTTACTGATTTCTGCTTTAGTAATTTCTTTCTTTCTACTAGATTTGGGTTTAAATTGTTCTTGTTTTCTTAGGCCATTGAGCTGCATCATTAGGCTATTCATTTGGGATCACTCTATTTTTGTTATGTGGACATTCACAGTTATAAACTTCCCTTTTAGGACTGATTTCATTGTGTCTAATAAGTTCTGGCATGTTGTATTGGCATTATTGCTTAGTTCTAAAAGCTTTTTTTTCTTTCTTGATTTTTTCTGTACACATTATTTAAGAGTATATTTATTAGTTTCCATCCATAGGCCTAATTTCTGCATTTTTTGTTATTGATTTCTAGTTTCATTGCACTATGATCTGATAATGTGCACAGCATAATTTTATTTCTTTTGTATATATTTAAGCTTGTGTTATTGACTAGTATGTGGTCTACTTTGGAGAAAGTTCTATGTCTTGCTAAAAGAATGTATATTCTGTTGTTGGATGAAGCACTCTGTAGGTATCTGTTAAGTCCATTTGTTTGAAGGTTTTTTTCAGCTCCTGACATTTCTTTGTTGACTTTTTTTGTCTATTTGATCTATGTATTTGTCATTGTGGAGTATTGTTGTCCCCCAGTATATTTGTGTTTGTGTTTATCTGATCTTTTATGTCCAACAGAACTTGTTTTATGAAGGTGGAGGCACTGTTGTTTGGTGCATATATGTTAAAACTTGTTATCTCTTCCTGTTGTATTGTTCCCTTAACTGATATGTAGTAACCTTCTTTTCCCCTTTGATCAGTTTTGGCTTGAAGTCCTATCTGTCTGAATGTAGAATAGGTGCACCTGCTTTATTTTCAGATTTCCATTTCATGAAATATTATTTCCCATCATTTGACTTTTGCTCTATGAGTTTCTTTTTGTGTTAAATGTGTTTCTTGTATACAGTATACTGTTGGATTTTGTTTCTTGATCTATTTTGCCAATCTATGTCTCTTGACTGGGGAATTGAGACCATTCATATCTTGAGTTACTATATGACTGATAGATATTGATGTATTCCTGTCACTGCCTTATTTTCCTATTGCTAATTATCTTTTTTTTCCTCCTCTGAGTAAATGCTCAACCTACCTAGTGTATGCATTCTATTAGACTTTTCATCATTGCTAGCATCATTGTCTCTTTTTTAGGATATCTTTCAGAATATTTTGCAGTGCTGGTTTGTTGATCTTGAATTTCTTTAGGTGATCTTTATCATGAATATATATTATTTCTCTATCAATTTTGAAAGACAGTTTTTCAGGATATGTCAGCGTGGGTTGAAAATCATTTTCTTTTAGGGCTTGAAACATTTCACTTCAAGGTATCCTGGCCTTTAAGGGTTTTTTGTTTTGTTTTGTTTTTTGAGAAATCTGCTGTAATTCTAATTGGTTTACTTTCATAAGTAACTCAAAGCATTTCTCTGACCACTTTTAAATTTCTGTTCTTGTGTTATACTTCTGGGATTTCAGCTACAAAGTGTCATGGAGAGGTTCTTTTCTGATTGTGGCCATTTGAAGTTTATATGCCAACTTATCTGTATGCTAAATTCTTCTCCCTTCTGCTATTATTTCAATAAAAAGTATTTTATTCTATTTGTGATATCTTCCAATTTTTTTACTCATTCCAATTAATGTCAATCTTCTTTGTGTCAATTAGAACCTATTGGATCCATTTTTATTCTATGTTTTTATAGTATTTTTCATCAATTGGTCACCAGCAGCAGCCCTATCTTCAGTTCTGACACTCTGTCTTCACATTCATCACTTCTCTTGCCCATATTTTTAATATAATTTTTTTTTTTTTGTACCGGGGATGGAACTCGGGACCTTGTGCTTGTGAGGCAGGCACTGGAACCACTGAGCTGAATTTCCGGCCCTATAAATTTATGAATTTATGTTTGGAGCCTTTTTATGGATTTTAATTCTTTTCTATGCTGGTCATTCATGTTTCACATCTTTTTTTCAGCACTGTAGTCTTTATTAGTGTCTTCTGTAGACTTGATGATCGTTTTCCTTATTTAGCCCAATATCTGTTTATGTATATCTTCTGTAAGCTTGCCAAATGTCTTATTGATCTGTTTTGTTATCTCCCCTAATATCATTTTAAATAGCTCAGGTGTGTGACTTTTGGTTTCCTCCTCACTGATGCCTTATGGATGTGCTTTTGGGGAGTAGGAAGTGTTTGGAGGCATTTTGTTATCTTGTCTTTTCATGTTTCTACTTTAGTTTGTTTGTTTGTTTTTATGTTGAGGCCTGATAATTGTAATGGAAAGCTTTATTTCTAGTGTAGAGACCTTTTTAGTTAATGACTACTTTTCAGTGCTGTCCTCTGGGCATGGCTACCTACTGGTCATTGCCTTTGTCCCAGGGTCCAACCATCTCTATTTTCTCTTGGATAGGAGATTGCAGTATACTTGATCCAGGATCCAGTTATCCACGAATGGACCATAGTATTGTTAATGACCCCAAAGGAATCCAGATACTGTCATCTTAAAAGAACCAATTAATAGCAGCAACTATGTCACCCTGGCTGTAGTAACAAAATCATCATCAATTATAGTGTTAAATATACTGAGTATTGACAAACCTTCTGGACCAATAATATACCACCATTAACCATAGAAAGGTGATATATCATTATGGTATGAACACTAAGACATTTCAAATATTGGCCTACTATTTACCTATAGTAAATATCTACTGAATAGAACAACTTTACTAGTAATAGAACAGCAGTCAATAGCAATAGCACAAAGTTAACTAGCTATCTAGAGTTCTATAAAGGTTAGTAGTTTTACTAGTAAATACAGATGATGGGGTACAGGAAAAGGAAGACATCAAAATTTGAGAAATTAATGGAATAGAAGAAGGAAGAGAAATGTGAGATAGGGGCCCTATTGAGGAGTATATGGACATTTTAATAGGGTTAAAGAACAGTTGCAGGAAAAAATGAGCAAGAAAAAGAAGAAATTATAAAAAGAAAAATACAAGAAATAAAAGAAATAAAACAAGGAAAAAAATAAAAAGTTGAAAGAGAAAAATAGGAGAACAAAGAAAGTAAAAGAGGGGCAAAAATTCCCAAATCTCTTAAAAGCTCAATGAAGGAAAAAATTTAAAAAATAAACAATAAAAATCCAAAATCCAAAAAAGATTGAGTCAATAAAAAAATTCCCATTTTTTAAACTTTAATTAATTTTACTGGTACATTTAAGGTATACAATATAATGATATGCATCATTGGAAATTTGCACCTTTACATAATCCATCTTGGTTCTTTGTTTTCCCCATTCCCCTGGCCTCCCTTCAACCTCTCCAACCCTCGATATCTACAAAGACTTTGTTTCCATTTTTTTCTTTTTCTCCTATTAATTCCATTCCCTTCTTTATTTTCCCCTACCCCCCCTTCCCCTTCCCCTTTGCACCTTTTCTTCCTATTTCACATTATCTATTACACCCCTTTGCACCTTTTCTTCCTATTTCACATTATCTATTTCACTTTCAGTTTCTCACACTAGGAAAACTATTTGGTATTTACACATGTGTGTCCTATTTATTTCACTTAAGAATATTGCCTCAATGTGCATCCATTTAGCTATAAAAGTCTCTAGTTTCTCATTCTTTATGGCTGAGTAATATTCCATATTATTAAAAAACCACATTTTCTTTATCCAGTCTCCAGTTGATGGGCAATTGGTTGTTTCCATGATACTCTATTTAGAGGACCCTAAGAACTCCACCAAAGTCTTCTAGAGTTAATAACCAATTCAGTAAAGTAGTTGGATACAAGGTCAACACACAAAAATCAATAGCTTTTCTGTACATGAAAAACAGACTCACTGAGAGAGAAATGGGGCAATCAATTCCTTTCACCATAGCACCCAAAATATTGAAATACCTAGGAATCAACCTAATGAAAGAAATCAAAGACCTCTTCTCTGAAAACTGTAGCATTCTGAAAAAGGAGATTGAAGAGGATATCACAAAATGGAAAGACATCTCTTGCTCCTGGGTGGGAAGAACCAACAGTGAAAATGACCATACTTCCAAAACTGCTGTATAGATTCAATGCAACCTAAAATGTGCCAATAAAATTCATTAAAAAAAAAGAATTCTCAGCAGCATACTTCATAGACCTGGAGAAAACAATCCAAAAATTCATTTGGAACAAGAAGAGACCTGGAATAGCAAAAGCAATACTAGGGAATAAAGATAGGGTAGGGGGTATCACAATCCCCAACCTGAAACTATACTACAAAGCTCCTGTGATAAAAACAGCATGGTACTGGCAAAGAAACAGACCTGAGGA
>NW_004624810.1:7478517-7496317 GCF_000247695.1 Heterocephalus glaber | reverse complement strand
ACAGTAGCTTTGTAGTAGAGTTGCAGGTTGGGGATTGTGATACCCCCTGCCATGTCTCTGTTACCTAGTATTACTTTTGCTATTCTGGGTCTCTTCTTGTTCCAAATGAATTTTTGGATTGTTTTCTCGAGGTCTATGTAAGCCAATCTTGTAAAATCTTATATATTTTTATATATAACATTAAGTCTGTTTCTTGCATTAAGTCTGTTTCTCTAGTAAGCACTGACTGATACAATTGCCTATTATACCTTCATTTAATTTGTTGCTCACTCTGTGCAAAACCAGATTGATCCTGAAAGAGGACAGTGTATTACCATAATCACAATCAAATACCCTCAACTGAAACAGCTGTGCCAGGTATAATATCTTCATTAGTTTGAAAGTATGGTGTGGGACTATTGAAATTTAGAATACATTTTGTTCAACACATATAAAAATGGATATTCAGACAGGCAATGTGAGGCGTGATAAAAAAGAGAATGTTAAATTTTAAAAATTAAAATTTACATTAAAAAACACATTGTCATTAATTCCCTTCAAAATACTCTCCTTCACTTTGAACACACTTATCCCATCACTGTTACCATTTTGAGAAGCAGCTCTGGAAGTCCTCTTTCATGAGTGTCTTTAGTTTCACGGTCGTGGCTGACTTTACATTCTAAATCAATTAAAAACATTTACCTTTCATGGTCATCTTGACTCTGGGAAAGAGTAGAAATTTCACAGTGCCATATCTGATCCCCCCTTTTTTAGTACTGGGGATCGAACTCAGGACCTTACTCTTGCCAGGAAGGTTCAGCACTGCTGAGCTATATCCGTGGGCCCAGATCTGATGAATAAAGTGAAAGAGGATGCATTATAATATTTTTACTTGACAAAAATTTCCATCAATGCCCTATCAGTGTAGGATGATGCAAAATATGGTGTTTACATCAATGTATTTATTATTGTAAGAGACACACTGCCATTAATATACCTCAAAATAGTCAAACTATACCTCTCACTATACTTATTCCATCATTATTCACGATGTCTCTTGCTATAATTTTGTAAAAATTAAAGTATTCATTGTATTTTTATATCACCCCTCATATACTTATAGCAATTTCTCAGAGGTGTGTTAAATCTCTTGTTTTCTTATAATAAATTTCAAAATGGCAGGGGCCATCTGAATATCATATTTTTACAATATATTGTTAATCAAGAAATGATAATGACTGTTAGTGTTTTGATAAAGCATGTGCTCCTGAGGGTAGGAGCTTTTCATTAATGGTGTGATGAGGATGGAAGTTCAGTGGCCTAGGGCATGCAAACCTACCCACTCCAAAATAACACAGTATGGAAAAATCAACTCTACAAATAACAAGAGCTGCCTTAATAAAGCAAGTTTTTGTTTGTTTGTTTGTTTGGAGTGGTCCAGTAGCCTAGACAATGGGTAGACATGTCTTTCAAAGTTAAAGATAGTGGTCCAGTAGCCTAGACAATGGGTAGACATGTCTTTCAAAGTTAAAGATAAACAATTTATTGTTCCCTGCATATCCTTTAACTAAAAATAATATTTCTTGCCTGACTTCATGTTTGGATGTGGAATATTCTGCACTTGGGAATACTGCTCTGACAAATTTATGAGATGACCTAGAAGCTTCTAGATTTGAATGAACTCCAAAGCAAGAAATGGTTCTATACGTGGTCTATCTGTGCCTGCAGCTATTCCAGGAAGTGCCTGATACTAGGCTGTATGACCTGGCCGATCTTATGTTACTAGAAATGTTTATGGTAGAAAATTACGCTATTTGGAGATTCTGGCAAGCCTCAATAAAAGTACCAACTTAGAATCCAATAGTTCTAGAAGAATAATATGCTATATTCTATATTATATTATATTATATATTGTATTATATATTATGCTATATTACAGAACAATATATCATTCTGAAAATATTACTTAGAGTACTACTGCTTGTTGGTAGAAATGAAACATCTGATAGCTGAGACATCAAGTGACCATGAAGCCAGAATTTTTCACCATGAACTGAATAATATTAGATCACAAGTCATAAGACTGGACAAGGTAGGCTCAGCATTGGTCAATTAAAAGATGGAAGTGATACCTCTAGAGTGTATAAGCTCAAGCAGATCTAGAGAGCTCATCAGTTTCATAATTAAGGAATCCAGAAGCTACTAGGAATACCTTAGGACTGCTGCACCAAGCTCTCTCTACCTCATATTAATGGCCTTTTGCTGGACACTGATACAATTTTCAGTTCTCCCTTCAATAGAAGACCCAATACTAGGGGTGCTATCAAATGATATTCTTCATGTTTCATATATTCCAAGAACTGTTGCAGCTGTAGAAAGCAGATGTCTTACCCATGATCACTCATTTTATTGACTAATATATTATATATAGGTTCACCTTCCATTCTTGAAGTATACTGACCAACTTCATAAGCCCATGGTGTATTTGAGTTACTGGAATGAGATTCTATATAATAATATCTGAGACCAGGAGATGTATTTTTGGGCAAAGTAAAAAGAGACATGGTAAGATGACTGTGGTGATGTTGGCCCTACCACCTAGTGCTCCATTCTGAAACTTTCTGTACTGTTAAAGTAGTAGAAAGACCTTTAAAAGATGTAGCTGAAGCATCAGTTGAAGATGAAGTTGCTTTGAAGGGTTGAAGTATTATATTTCAGAATGTGTTATACTCCTTAAACCAGTGTTCACTATGTGGTGCTACCTCAGAAAATGGTAGACTTTGTGGTATAATGGACTGAATTGTGTACCCCCTATAAATTAAAATTCATATAATGAAGCACTAATCCCAAATGTGACTTGGGACACAGGGATTTAAGAGGTAATTAAAATTAAATGAGGTCAGAAAGATGGAGTCTAATCCAATGTATCTAGTGACCTTATAAGAAGTGGAAAAACATCTGAGATACACGCATAGAGAGAAGAGGCCAGAGAGAATCTGGTCAACAAGAGACTTTAGGAGAAACTAACCCTGCCAGTGTCTTGATTCCTTAGACTTTCACCCTCCAGAAATGTGAGAAAATTAATTTCTGTTATTGGAACCACCCAATCTTTGGTATTGCTTATGAAAGCCCTAGAACAGTAATGCATATGAATTTTAGAACTAAGAGGTGGAAGTAGGAATGGCCCACTTACCATCACTCCTAGCTATGGACTCTACCATCACCAACCATCTAGGTGTGGCCACAGCTCAAGAAGATCAACTGAAAAATAAGCCCTATTCATTCAGAAAGGGGTGTTTTTTGTGGTGCAATTTATATTTCATACCCACTATCTCATCCAAGTGAAGGATCAAGCCAAGGCTATACTTTATTAAGACCACATCTGTGTTCAGTTACTGCCTATATTTTTGTTCTCTCTCCTTCATAGGCTTTGCCTGAACATCACACCTTCAATACACCCATGCATCTATCTTGCTTTCTTGGGCTCTGCTTGTAAAGAACTGGACCTAAGATAATTAATAATAAAAAATTCAAGAGGATATATCCATGAACTTAGCTTGACAGAGCAGCTTCTCTGGCTTCTCTGGGTCCAGCATTCTGCCATCAATGTGTAGGTGAACAATGACATAAGGTACAGCTTCTGCTTCCACTGAGGCCACCATCTAGGCCACAAATAAAAGCACGGGTATGTGTGCCAATTGAAACTCACATCTCAGGGCTGATGGTACTGAAATGACAGAAAGTAAAATTGGAGACAGAAGAAAAGGCTGTTTCCTATTTTTTATTAGTACATATTTGTAGTACATGAAGTTTATATTCATCTTGAGGAGTAGGTGCATGTACATAACACAGCTTGATTCTTTTTAATCCCCATTCCCCTGCCCACCCACCTCTCATATTCCTTCTCTAAATCCCTTCCCCCCATTTTCATCATTATTATTACTATTATTATTTGTAGTTCTGGGTTTATGACATATAATGTTTACCTTCATTGTGGGTATTTGGTACATGTAAATGATGCATCTTAAATCTTTTTACTCTCTCTTCCCTTCTTTTTCCTCCTCCCCTCACCCTCATTAAGAATTCGATAATAAAGTGGTAAAGTTGATGATACATTGTTAATTTACTGCATTAATAAGAATTAAAATCAAGTATATAGATTTCCAAAATTTAAACCTTGAACTGATGCTGTCATGCCACAAGGTGTTTATTCAGAACTGAGCTCAAGCTGAAAACATAGGGCCCAAGTGCCTCTGCAAAGTCAGGACAGAACATGTAGCTTCTTTTCTCTGGGAACTGTCAGATAGCAACCATAGGGGGCAATGCAAGCTCAGCAGTGGCATTCTCAGCTCCCTATCTGCACCAGCTGAGACAGTCCTTTTAAAGTATCACTGCTTTATTTCTCTTATTTAAAGTAGTATGAATCTTTACACTTTTACAATATTTTAAAGTGTATAATTTGTTTAATTTAGGCTTGGGGACAATTCTTATGTAGAAATATATGAGTTGGATTTAAAAAATATTTCGTGAATACACAAAGAATAAATGGTGATAGAGAGGATTTGAGTTTACAGCTGACACAAAAGTAGGACAGAAGTTTGTAGTTGTTCCACTAGGAATCTAATTTGTTCCACTAATTGTATTTGTGAAATTCCTGTTTCTTAAAAAGACAAGTCTGTGTAAATGCAAGCTAGTTCTTAATTAAATTTGTTTATTTATTTTTTTAATGAATTTGGAGTTAGAATAAAGAAATAGTTCAATTGTTAAGCAGATAAAATAGTTCTTACAAATCACTTTTAAGAAGCATAGATATTTTCCTATATTTTTTTTCTTTTAAGATACCAGAATCACTAAAACAACATATGCATATGGATGTGTATTGATGAGTATGATTTTCTTGCCCATCATTACAAAAATACCTTTCCTAGTTGAACAGTTAATGAAATGATGAGAAAATCTAAGGTGAGCATTTAGCAGTCTATTTTCATTTTGTTTCATCAAAAAGAATCTATTTTACAATTACTATTTACTTGCAGTAACCTGCAGCAAAAAATGATTTAATGTTCAGTATGTGCATTAAAATCCACTTGCTCTTTTAATATGTAAAAGCTGATGGAAATTTCATTTAAGCACAATTCCTGTATCACAGACTTTAAGCAAAATGAAAGGAAGTTAGGGTACCATTTAGTATGGCTATAAAAATAATTTCTTTCAGTGGCTGGAGGGAAGGAAGGATTGGTCAAAGTAATTTTTATCTTCGATGGGATTCCCCACTAGCCTGCTTTCTTATTTGGCTTAATGCATATGACAATAATCATGCCATTTCTTGCTAGCATTTTTGTAGCTCACAGAAATAAGAATAATTGCATGGTGTTTATACTCTAAAGTGCTTTCTTTCACTAAGCTCTGAAGTCTTTTCTGAGTATTAATTCTCACAAGATTTCAGTGTGGCACACAAGAATGTACATATTTTTTTTTGGTACCAGAGATTGAACTCAGGACCTCACGCTTTCACCACTGAGCTAAATCCCCCACCCAAGAATGTGTGTTATTATAATGTTATTCCCCTTGTAACAAGGATAGTCAGGTATAGATACCTAGACAGTCGGATGCCTAGAACAGATTATTAATCCTAACTTCTAGTTCAAAAGTCCCACAATACTTTCTAGGAATTATTAATGTGATAATTGATTGACTCTGGTAATTACTAATTTTCTCTCAAGTTCTAGCTTTTGCACTTAGAAGGCTGACATTGATAGGAAGAATTTAACAACTTGGAATAGGTTAATTCTGTTGCATTGTGGGTTCTGAATGACTGTATTAATAAGAATGTCAATAATTGTCAATAATTTGATGTGTAAAATTTAACAGCATAGATGTAAAATTCACAGTAATTAAACAAAAATGTTTTAGATAACAGCCAATTTAAAGGCTATTGGAAAAAGAATTGAGTACTTTGATTTTTAAGAATCACAGCTGTAAAAATTTATTAGATAGAAATTCAAGATATTCTGATAGGTCTGGAACACATCACATATACAATATATGTTATTTGGCAAACATGCAGATAATACTTTAAATTTTACTCATTATTTTAATCATATAAAGTATGATAATAACATTATAATTATATATACTTAAGTGTTTTTATCTTTCAGAGATATTATCGAAAAGATGTTGCATATTCCCCTTATAAATGAAATGATTTGAAATTTTTAGATTACTTCAAAATAATCTGTATTGGGATGGGGAGAAATGATACAGAAATCAAGATTGCCAATGATTTGATAATTGTTGAAGCTGTTTGATGGATATATGTGAGTCAAACAATTTTTAAACATTTTGCATATGTTTAAATTTTCTATGATAAAATGTTTTAAATGTAAAAATTATATCCATATGATAGGAGATTATTACAAATCAATAACATAAAAATATATCCTACCTAGCTATATAGAAATCTTTTGTATCAAGAACATAGTCAAGAAATAAAAACAAACCCTACATAAAGGGGAGAGGCTTGCAGAGGTTACCATGAACCTAAGTTAATGTATATTGTCACATGTTAATGTTTGAACCATTCTACAAATGATGCTATTTAATTATGCTTATCAGAATTAACAGTTTGAGCATTCACAGTCTTAAGATTAAATATTTATGTTAGAATTAGCTAATTGGTAATGTATTTGTGTTCTGTAAGTCTTTATTTTCTTATATAGACAATGAATATAATAATATAGCTACCCAAAAAGGTTTCAATGGAGTTTTCAAGTGATTAAAGTTTTGCCTGTTACTTGATATTCATTATACTATAAATGGGAGCTAATTATTTTACAATTGATTACCTAGTTTTTTAGATCACATAAAATTAAGGCCAAATATAGCTATATGATTTTCAATAAAGAATTACATCTTTGCAGAACATCTAGTAAAAATCATGATCAGAAAAAATTCTGCAAGAGAAAATAATTTATAAAGGGAAGAATCTGAGTCTCATTTAGCATAAGGTTTTAAGATAACCTCACATTCCATGCTAAAGCTTTATATGTCTTAGTTTTACAATACAATACTTTAGTAAGTGATAAAAACAATAATTGATCATTGAGAATTATTAAGCTAGTTGTTGGAATGCACAAGCTTATGATCTTGGAGGCAAAAAAATGCAAAGTGTTTTTCTCATTCATGGCATGTAACTCATGAAGTTCTCCTGGGAAACTCTTTGCCCAGAACATTTCTTTTGGCATTGTCACATCCTGGTTGTCCTTGGAATTCTGTGATGGATTCTTTTTATTTGTTTAGGCAATGGGTGAACCAAGAAAGATTCCATGGAGAATTGTATAACCTAACTTAGGGAAGTGATACCCATCTTTCACACCAATGTTCCATTGGCTGTGTCTCCAGCTAGCTACCAGAGACCAGCAAGATGTACTCTTCTGTGTATCTGTGATGTGAGGATAACAGATCATTGTCTGTAATGCAGTCAACAGAGAAAGGGGTGTCTCATGAGTTCTAGGAATTTTTTTACCAACAAAAAGAGAAAAGAAATAGGTGACTTATATATCTATATGCAACTTCTTCTAGAGTATAAGTGCTCTGAAACTGATGACCTGACTTGGTGATTTCTAACTTTCAGCTAGCAACTAATTAGTATTCTGGTAACTAGTACGTTTGTTAAACAAGTCAAGCCAGAAAGTCTGATTTCTTGAAGATTCTGAACAATTTTATTTTGGGGCATTATAATTTATTTACTAATTTTAATATTTATTACAATTTGGTTATAAGTCTGTTGAATATGGAAGAGAAAGTAAGTTGAATCACAAACATTTCTGTGTGGACTTGAATACATTTATACATTAGCTGAATATGAGAATGAATAGTTTATTGTATTTGAAGTACCAGAAATTTTTGGACGTTTTGCTGAACCACATGGAATTGCTCTTATTCCTTGAGCTAGAATTTTCAATAAAAAAGAAATAATTATCAATTATATAAAATTATAAAAAATAAATTTAAGATAATTGTGTAAAATTTTATCTATTTCTTTCCTCCAGAAATTATCTGACAGAGATTTCATTTTTCTAAGTATTAGTCTTCTAAATCTGGTATTAGGAGAATTGAAACAGGGAAGTTCTCACTCTCCTGATTTTATTCTGCTGAGCAAGAGAGAAATGAGAAGAACTTAATTCATTTTTTAAAACATTAAATAATTTTTTAAATTACTGGCAAATGGACAATAACAGAACATATGAGTATTGCAGCAATACTGAAACAGAAATACTGAAGATTGCTGAATCACCCACAGACACATTTGGGAACAGTTCATTGTTTTGGGGAATGGCTTTGGAAAATACATAAAGATAAGGTACTGTTCAATGCCAAAGGCAATTAACAGTCTTATGTTTGCAGATGGGTCAGAGAAGAGTGATGAGAGTTAAAGGAAATGACCTTATTTTGGGAAAGGGTATTAGCATAAAGAGGAGTAAATTTTTTTAAGTAATAGTGACAATAATAAAGCAACATGACCATTACAATTTAGCAGTTACATTGGAAACTATTATGGATGTTCTAGATATTTTTTCTATCTCTATCATTGATTGTGGTGAATCTCACTTCAAATCAATACTCTAGTCTATAACAAAACTTTTTAAAAAAGTCTGATGTACCAAACACCAACCAAAATTAATGCTAAAAATAAATGGTTACTTTCTCATATTTGAGATATAATTGTACCTAAACCTTGATAGAATTTGGACACTGATGGAAAAATATTGAGAAAGTAAATAGTGCTACGTAAGGTATAATTTAAAAAGGTGAATTTTACATATTTTAGATTCAGTACTATTTTCTTAGAAATTAAACACCATATTTGTCACATTTACAGTGTCTGAGAAAATTGCTAGCTAAAGGTTTTTACTTATCTCAAAACAAAAAATGGAAACATTGTGTTTGGTAACAAATTATTTTGGATGTGAGAGTCTGGTTATATATTGTTAGTACAAATATAAATCAATTAAAAATTAAAAATATATTCCATGTTGAATTCTTAGTAGAGCTTAATGATGCTTAGCTTCTTAAAACTATCTATATTAACAATAAGTGAAAGTCCGTTTTGAAGTTCTTTTTCTTACCTTTCACCACCTAAAATATTTCTATGCATACTTAACTTTATTTTTATTTTTAAGTGAAACTACACATCTTTTTAAATGCCAAAATAGTTTAGCTTCTTCAACATGATCCTGATGTAATAGGTAATAATAGGACATTTTTTCTGGATCGGTTAATTTATAAATAAAATATGGTTCAAGAAATGATCACCATCTACTGAACTCTTACCAGTGCTAGCCATGGAGCTAAGTACTTTCTTTTTTTTTTTAGTACATGTATGCAGTATATAATATTTACATACTTTCTATGGATTTAGTACGTGCATATAACACATCTTAATTTCTCTTTTCATCCACTTTCCCTTCTCTTTCTCCCCACTCCCTCCATGTCTTCATCCCTTTTCCATGTAAGAAAGTTCTATCTCCCTATTTTCTATTATCTCTCTTTTATTTTGCTTTTTATTCATTATTTGGATTACTTACATAAGAGGAAACTATGCACTATTTAACCTTGTGTGTCTTATTTATTTCACTTAACAAGTGTATCCCCTTTCCTAAACATTGCTGAAGTTTATTTTTCTTTATGGCAGAGTAATACTCCATTGTTTATAAATTCTATATTCTCTTTATGCATTCATCTGTTGACGGACATACAGACCTCTTCCAAGATTTAGCTATAATGAGTTGTGCTGCTATAAACATGGGTATGCATGTATTACTGTAATATGATTTCTTTGACTCTTTTGGAAAGGTATCTAGAAGGAAATAGTTGGGTCAAATGGAATTTCTACTTTTAGTGAGGAATCATCATAATGATTTCCTTAGTAGTTATATTAGTTCACATTCCCACTAACAATGTAGAAATGTTCCTTTGTCCTTACAGCCTCACCAGCATTTGTTATTATTTGATTTCTTGATGATAGCCATTCTTTCTACAGTAAGATGGAATCTCAGTATTGTTTAAATTTCCACTTCTCTAATGACCAGTGATGTTGAGCATTTCTTCATGTATTTATTGACCATTTGTACTTCTTTTGTGAAATGGCCCTTCATTTTGCTTGACCATTTTTGACCAGGTCTTATTTTGGGTAGTCTAATTTTTGAGTTCCTTATATATTCTCAATTTTAGTCCTCTTTAAAATGCATGCTTTTCATATCCTATCCTGCAGTTAGCATTTAAAATTTTATCCCAGAGTAGAGGTCTGAGAAATAATTTCCATATAGTATTCACCCTGCACACACAGAGATACCCAGTTGAAATGTGGATCAGAATGATGTGTAAGGGTTATATTCTTAAAGTTATTATAAGCTCAGTTTTATATCAAAGATTAGTCAATTTTTTCTAATTTCATTAAAATCAACCAATATCTTAAAAGTTTTCTTTAGACAGATGACACAATCTGAAATGCTTTTACTTTCAGCATAGGTGGAGTTAAGTGCAAACCATTCTTTCTACTTTCTTTCATGAATAGAATTTAGGTTTACTAAGATAATAGTGCAAATTTACAGTATCCATAAATGCACTGTTATTGTATTGCTTTGCTTAATGCATTAGAAAGAGAAGACCACTTGGCAGATACCACATATCTGCAAACGAACAAAATGCACTCAAATCAAAATTGCATTACTTTTTGTCAATAATTTGTGTTATAATTTTTATGGCAAATATTAATGGAAAGAACCCCTTAAATAAAAATGAGTTTGATATTTTTCTTTTGTTGTTGCAGCCCTGATTGTATTTACATCCAGTCATTTATTGCCCATTAAAGGAGTAATGCTATGTTAATGTAAGGGGAAAAAAATCAATGCTACCGAGATCAGTAGCTGTGGGGAAACAGTGCAGCAGCTGGTTTGCAAACAGTGAGCCCATATAGATCAATGAAATTACAAGCTAAATCTGCTGATGCTCACAAACTGCTCCAGTGGTGTGCAGTCTAACCTTTTTCAAGTTCAAGAGCTCTAGAAATACAGTGATAACTAAATGAATAGTGAGGAAAAGGCAACCAGGAGACAGTGGCAGTGCACCTATTTTACTCTGACATGTGTGATATTTTACTTTTGTAGCTACCAGGATAACTGCCATTTTTGACCTGTAGAAAAGCCCTGTAATCATTCACTGGGCCACATGGAGAGACTTCACATTCAGAAAAATCTCTATCTTTAGAAGCTCCTTTGACCTGGAACATCAGAAGGCTTCATGATAATTTGCAAATGTGCTTGTTAACAAAAATTCCAGAAAACACTAATTGGTGAGCTAACCTTGGAATTCTGGGATATATAGTATCTTGGGTTTGGTAACTTATTATGGTCCCTAAAATTTTCTTTGTTATAAAGATAATGTTACATATATTGAGCCTCAGTTTCTTTTTTTGTGTGTGTGTGCTGGTGATCGAACTCGGGACCTTGCGTTTGTGAGGCAGGCGCCGGAACCACTGAGCTAAATCCCTGGGCTAAGCCTCAGTTTCTTGATAGTAAATTACTGATCAGATAAACACATATTTCATGATAAAAAAGACAGAAGCTTTCCATCTCAATAAAGGAATTTTTGCATCAATTTATATGCCAGTAGTAAAAGTTTGTTCCTCATAAGTGTTGAATTTTTAAAGTTTCTTTTAGCTAATACTTCCATGGGCACTCAGTTGTATTTTAACTATTTTTTCTCCCCTGGGCCACAAAACCTGTGAGAAGAGCTATGAGAGATACAGTTGATAGTCACAGAAAAGAATCATTATGATTTGTTTGCTGATTAAGAAAGCAGAACTGTTGAAAACTAGAGGGGCTCCTAGACAATGGCACATGTAACATCATTTTTTCTATCATCTGAAAAGGAAAAATGACTTTCCCAATGTGACAAACCTATTAAATGGCAGCATTGAATTCATCTACACATTTCCAGTTCAATGAGTACTGTCCCTACTCCATGATGCTGCCATTAACATAGACTTTATTGGAAGAAGATTGTAGAAGGCAGAAAAATGTAAAATAAAGATCTACATAGGAGAAAGTAAAATTAAGATCTACATGGGATATGTTTATTTAAAGGTGTACAGTCAAAATATGAATACTAAAATCAGAATGGAATAAAATTAATCATAAATTATTATTCCTAGAAAGTTTGTTTTAATTTAGTTGTTTGATAAGAAAAACAAAAAATGTCTTTCCCCATTTTCCTTTTCCTTTCTTTAATCAAAAATAACAAAACAGTAGCTATTGGGCCAATGTCTAGCCTAAAAGCAAAGTTAACCACACCTTTCTCTTTCTAGAATATCCTTTGATAGGTATCATACATGCTTTCTTTGAACTCTAGTTCAGCAATTGATTTAAATCTTTCTGTCTGTCTCAGTCCTCTAAGACAGTGATATAAACGTGACATGATCCTTATGGGACTGTCTCACTATTTAATGATAGAAATCATAGCCAAAGAGCATCAGTTGGTAATCTTTAGAATTCAAGTCCCTGTTTTTAAATGTACCTTAGGTTTTGCATCCAACACCAGGTTTTTAAAAATTTTTTTGTACAGTTAGCCAAAACTTAATTAAATTTTTAGGGAGTGAGATAATTTTCTTTGTATACAGAATAATCATACTTGAGACAAATTGTGATATTTTAGGGAATATACATTTAAAAATTAATGCCAACAACAATCAGAGGGTAGATATCATTTCCTGAATAATTTTAGAGTAAGTTAAATATTAGCATTATTCAGCTATAGTCTTTTAGATAATGTGAACCCTGCTGATGTCGTCAACTGTTGCAGTCTTAAATTTTGTTTTATAATACTTATTCCCATAGTCAATCTTTCAAAGTATGTTTACTTCTACATTCTAATATCCTCATTGAGTACCATAAATTAGGTAGATTGTACATTGTGGTCCTCGGTCTAGATCAGGATACAGAGACAGTCCATGTCATTTGTCTCTGATACTTGTTAAATGATCTGAGATGAGAACTCAACTCCTGGGAACAAACTATTATTTCACTTTTGACTCACTTTGAATTAAGATATATTAAGCAACAGAAAAGCTGAAGAAAAAGAAGAAAAATTGTAGCTTGATTTTGATCTCCATACTGCAGGATTATATTAATAATTATGACTGAGAAAGAAGGTACTATATTTCAACTTGAACAAAGAAGTAAATTCATATTGAGAAAATATTTTTCTAGAGTTTTTAAGAATTAATGGGTTAATACTGACAGAGTATCATAGAATTATTGGAAAGTCTGCACAAAAAAACCAATGAATGTATTATACAATTATATTTTACTGTAGCTATACAGGGTGTTTGATATGGCAACACAGATGTATCTTGGAGAGGCATTTCCAGGTAATTCTGAACCTGGAGTTTGTCCTTTTCCCCTACAAAAGAGAAGCTCTCTTGTATCACTCATTTTTGATTACTATCAGCAAAGATCATTGATATTCAGGGCAGGTAAATAGAAGGCAAAGAGAAAGCAGAGGCTATCATAGCAGGATGTATACTGAAGGAAAAGAGACCTCTATACTTTTTAACACTATGGCAGTTTATACTACTTGCCCTTTCAGTGTCTCTAACATACCATCTTGAATCATGTGAAAAATACAAGTCTGATTTGAGGTACTAAGCTATGATTGTGGGCTAGGATTGAAGCACTACCTAATCTCAAACATTCTGATACAATGGCTGTGAATTCCAGCTCCTCCCTACTTATGGGCCTTCATGTTGTCCTCAGCCAATTATACACTTTTTTCTGATTTATGAATTTCCCTTTTTGCTTCACTCTTGAGTTTTTGTGCATGTCCTTGACTATAGAGATATCCATAGCTCTTGATAGCAATTCCTCCCTTTGTTCAATTCAGACTTGCAGAACTGACAGAGTTGAGCTGGCTCTTCTGGTCCTCTACTAATGTGGCTAATCCAATGTATTTGGTGAGTGAGGAAAAATAACAGTAGTGAAAACTAAAACTTTTAGTTGATAAAGACTTTGAATTTTGAACAACTTACATAAAATTTGGCTAAGCAGATAAATTCACTGGGGCTACACAAAGCAAGGGATACACCAAAGATGTGCAAAAGCAAAGGAGAATCCACTTCTGCAGTCTAATATGGAATTTCTGCTCAACTATGAAGCCTAGCATGAGCAGTTGGGTCTCTGCATAAGAGGAGTGCATGAATGATTATTGTGTGTAGGGAACAGGGGAAGGGGACGTTACCAGAACCTCTGCAGTAAGTCCTAGTCTCCTGCGAGCCAGGGCAGCACAAGGCGAATCACAGGAAAGGTAGAAAAATGAGACTGAGAGAAGCTGAGCTTTGGGTCTGATCAGTGCTGCTCTGGGCAGCAAAGACAAAAGCCTACTAGCTTGCAGCACTTTTTATTCAGTACATGGGGAAACAGGTGTAACAAGTGAAAAATGCAGAGTTCAGTACTTTACATTGGGATAAACAAGGTGTAAAAAGACTGGGGGGCAGTGGAAATCTGAGAACAATGAGGAACTATGCAGATGAATATTTGGTTCCTCTCCTGCATCTCCCGCAGGTGTGGTCTTGTCCTGTAGCATTACAGCATCGGGGGGATCACTGAGGTCTCAGTTGTGACCCTGACCCGAGGCCAAAATGCAATTATGTCTGGAATGTCGTAGCTGGTCTGTAGGCAGGAGAACTAGGCCTACTCAAATAATTTTTCCCTGGAATTATGTAGCATTGCTCCCAACAATTGTGTTATCACTTTGGGCAAAAATAATTTAAGAGAGAAACATTTATTCTGGCTCATGATTTCACAGCTTTCAGTCCACAGTTGCTGGCTCCAAGGCAGAATCAGCATAATAGAGGAAAACTGCTCTGCTCATGGCAGCCAGGAAACAAAGCAAGGAAGAACCAGAGAAGAAATGCTGTATATCCTTCATGGACATTCCTCCAGTTACCTACTTACTCCAACTGGTCTCCACTTCCCAATAGCCAGTTCAACAATGAATTTACCAATAAATTGATCCATTGATGAAGTTAGTGCTTTCATGATCCAGTCACGATTGGGGGACATTTTAGATCTAAACCATAACAATTACTCTTAGAGATTTAGGGGCCGAATTGTGTTCTCCCATCTTGCACTCAATTCACAGACCTAAGCATTGGTATCTGTAGTCATTTTCCCATCACCGATGGATTGGTCTCATCTTAGGTACTTTTAAACACTCTGTATGAAAATGTTGATTTTTCTCCTCAGCCTATACTTGCTTACTTATGAAAAATACTGTCTGTATCCCTCAGGCTGTCAATAAATGAATGAGTTAAATCACTAGACAAAAACAAAGGAGAAAAAAACTCAGAAAAGGGACAGACTTTTACTAAATTAATGATCAAAAGTCTTATAATTTTTTCATGAAAATTAGTTCATATTAGAGAGATGCACTACCTGTAATAGTGACTGGCATATCTGTCTATTATTTCACAATATAATTTTGTACTTATTCTCAACTAATCTATTTTTGGCATTTTGCAGTTCTGAATTAACATGATCTTTTAAGAATAGTTTTTCAAAAACAAAAGTACTGTGTCTAAACTGAGGGTTCATTAAATAATTGTAATTACAATTACTAAGGGTTAGATTATAAGTCTTTTTGAATGTGAACATTCGAATGTGTTTAGTTGTGTTCCATTATGGTCTTAATTTGCCTTCCTCTGATGACTAATGAGGGTGTGTACATCTCTGTGTGTCTGTTAGACTGGCATATTTTCATTTGTGTAGTGCTATTAAATAGTTTGCTCATTTTTATTTGCTCAATAATATCCTTAATAAATTTTACATCTTATTTTTATTATCTAGATACATATTTGGGTCAAATAAATGTATTGAAAATTTTTTTCACATTCAGTAATTTGCATTTTTACTCTTGTAAAAGTAGCTTTCAATCTGGGTGTGGTGGTATTTGCTTTTAATCCTATCATTCTGGGAGACTGAAGCAGGAGGATTGCAAGTTACAGCCCAGCCTAGGTCTTAGCAAAACCCTGTGTCAGAATAAAACAAAAAAAAGAAGAGGGAGTAACTAGGGTGCAGCACAGTGCAAAGGTCTAGAGTTCAATCCCTAGCATTCCCAAAAGTAGATTGCAGTGAGTTAATTTTTTATCTTGATAGGGTTATCATTTATTTTCTTTTATGAATTGTTTTCTGTGTCTAAGAAGACTTTGCCTTGCCTAGTATCAACTATTTACAAAGACTTTGTTACTGTTTTTTGCATTTCTCATATTTATTCCTTTCCCTTACCCCTCCCACTTCTCCTTCCCCTTCCCCTTTTGACCTTTTCTTCCTATATTACATTATCTATTATACATTTTGATCCTCATTTACATTTTCTGTTTCTCACATCAGAGAAACTATTCAGTATTTACACATGTGTCCTATTTATTTCACTTAAGAGTATGGCCTCAATGTATTTCTTGAACTGTTTATTAGACTTTTCTTTTTCATTTAATTTTCTTAGTACCTTTATTGAAGATCTTCTAATATTTCAATCAACATCCAAATCAACAATCCAAATCTAATTTTGGATTTCTTCATCCAGCAATTTTTAATTTTTTTGTCTTGTTATCATCCTGTATACTCTTAAAATTTACTGAAGGCCCTAAAAATGATGTTTGTTTGTTATAATTATCAATAGTTACTGTGCTAGAAACTAACACTGAGATATTTAGAAATATATATGGTTCCATACAATCAGTATTCACAATCTCACTACATGTTTACCTAAACAGCCTATATAACAGCTCCAAAAACAATATTTTTACAAAAATATTTATGTACTCCAAAAAATTGAGAAAAAGCTTTGTCTTACATTTAAACACTTAATTTATACTTCTGCATTAAATCTATTGAGATATTACAGATCATTTAATGTTTGGAAAATTGCAATATACATTTGTGACAATATGAGAATGAGAAGGTAATTGGAATCTTACTATTACTAGAAAAATAAATTTAATTCAATCCTTGCTCACATTTTGAGAACTACTGCTCTTCTTTTTTTTTAATCTCTCCATATATACTTCTGTCAATACCAGATTTTCTTGTTTAGTGTAGCCTTACAGTAAACCTTGAAATTAAATGGTGTACATCTTCCAATTTTGTTGTACAGTATTTTAGAAGTAATTTTAGATAGTGTAGGTCATTTATATTTCCACATGAACTTTAGAATAAGCTTGCCAATTTCTATTATAATATCTATTGTAATTTTTATTGGGATTATGTTTTGAATCTTAAAAATACTGAATTTTAAAATCCTGAATGTAGTTTTTTATCCCTGTGTTTATTTAGATAATTTATAATTTCTCTCAGCAATGTTACTTAGATTTTTGAGTGAGTAGTACACATATATTTTTAAAATTAGTTCTGTGTTATAAATTCTATGCTATTCTATGTTATATTCTGTTATTGGTTCTTACTATGGTTATAAATTAATATTGTAGCTTTTCTTGTCTCTCATAACCTATTCTGTTCTCTCTCTCTTTCTCCCTCCCTCGCTCTCTCTCTCTCCCTCTCTCTCTCTCCTAGTACCAGGAGTCACTCATGCTAAGAAAGTGCTTTACCATGAACTGCCTCTTCAGCCTTTTGTAAATGCTACAGATACAGTACCACTTATTTGCCCAAGCTGGCTTATAACTTATGATTTTTTTTTGTATTAAATTCTTTTATTGGTACATTGTAGGTATACAACACAATTACATTTCTCATTGGGAATTGTACCTTTA
>NW_004624810.1:7439294-7470592 GCF_000247695.1 Heterocephalus glaber | reverse complement strand
CAAAATCCTATCTTGTATTACTTGTTATATTATTATATTTCTATAAATGGACACTAAAAATTTAGACTTAGTATGTATATGAGTCATCTTAATCTCGGAAAAATCATTCTATAAAACAAAATTTCTAGGAGAGAAATATTAAGCACTGAGAGAATGAGTAGTTTCTGTGGGGGGGGGAAGGGAAACATAATTTGAATAAATTCTCATGCCTGGTGAAATGAGAAATAATAGATCCAAGTCACTTTCATGTCTATATAACATTCTAAATTTGATATGTACTTTCATTTTATTTCTTCTCTCATATGAATAAATATTTTAATTTTGAGATGTTTTTATTGATGACCAGAACTGAGGTACTACTATGCAGTGGATGAAAACAGATTGTTTTTATTCAACCACAGCCCCACGATTTCCTAGTTTTATGACCCTGAATGAGTTATTTAATTTTTTATATATCATTTTTTTTTCAGTGCTGGGAGTCAAACCCAGGGCCTTGTGCATGCTAAACAAGTACTCTAATATGAACTTCATCTCTGGCCCAACTTGCTGATATTTAAAATGAGCATGATAATACTACCTTCCTCAGAGTCTTGTGATGAAATTGATATATATTTAGATTTTAGGAAGTACCTGGCACATTAAAAAGTCATTATTTGTTATGCTAGCGTTATAGATATGTCTTGACTGTTTCAAATAGTCAAAGACACTTATAGAGAAATGGACAGCATAAAGAGAATGGTGATGCTTATAACAAATGTTCCTCATTTAGATTGTGATGGGGTAAATTTATCATTATTTAAGTGTAGGCTCAGAGTTCTTTTTTATAATATTTTACATCCCCCTCTTTTTATCTTGTTGTCTCTCTGGCTGAAACTGCTTCCTCTCTCTCTCCTCTGTCTGAAAAACACCTCTGAGTTATATTCTATTTAAAATTGCCCACTTCTCCCTTACCACACAATTCAAATGACCCCTGGAAAGCAGTGTGGAATATGTACACACTTTGAAATCAGGTATATATTTTTTTTAGTATAGGTTCTGTCATTCACAATATGTCAACTGTTCAAACTAATACTCATCTAAAAATGATGAGAAGACTGTCAATATAAAAAGAATGTAGTGAGAATTAAATAAGATGATATTTGTTAAGTGCTTAATCAGAGTCTCAAATATATTAGGTTCCTGAAAAGTGAATTTCCTTCTCTTTTCCCATGTTATTCTTCTATAGCATCTTCCTGCAAACTGACAGGAAGATCACATCTGTCCTTTCTTCTAGTGTTGTTCAAAATCCTCATCATACTCATTAATATAACTTTCTTTCTTCCTTGAGGACAGAGACCTATCCTATGTGTTTTGTGTTTATCTGTCCACCTATCATCGTACCTGAGCTGCTGTAGGTTGTCTAAATGTTGGTTTGTATAGTTAATGAATATAAAACACTATTAACTTAAATTTTGTAGAAACTTGTAATTTTCACTTTCTAATTAAAACTATTTGAGAGCCATCGAAGCTCATTTAAATTGAATAAAATAGTGTAAGAGAAAACAAATATGTGGACTTTTCTTTTGTCTTATTCTGGCATTTTTTTAAGGTAATGAAAACATCCCCATGACCAGACATCCTCAGGAATAATTCCTCTTGACTGCAGTAAGTACCTACTTTTGAAGAACAGAAAGCTGATGAATGGCAGGCTTCCCTGCTGCTAAATTCATCTAACAAGGCACTCCTGATGTGTTCTGATTTTAAGGCCAAAGAAAACTGTATAGATCGGTTTGATGTTCTTTTCCTTGATAAAGAAAAGACTTTTGAGTTGTGCATGTTTATGTTGGTAAATAAATTCTGGTGTGAAATGGAATCCAAGAATCAAGCCTAAGGCATCAAAAACAGTACTAACATGATTTTGTAGGCATACTGCCTTTGGTGCTTCTAGGACAAGTTCTGCAAAGCTAAAGTATGGGTGAAAAATCTGTAGTAATTTTCACCTTTGGACCTTGTAAGTTAAAACCTAAAACAACCTTTCTTGTGTTTCTAACAAGATAGTTTAGAGGTATTAGAAACTTTGAATGGATTAATTCTCTTTGGATGAATTAGGTGATTGGAAATTGAAACAATAGTATCCAAAATGTCCAAAACAGATTGCTATGAAGCTGGATAAATACTAATCACAATCAAATGGTCTTTTTATTTGTGTGAGACAAAGTACCTTGGCAAAAAAAAAAAAAAATTAGGATTACTTGAGCAGAAGTTTGGCAAATATTATCAGCTGAGAAAAAGTAGCAGGATAACTCAACTCCAATTGGTACATTTTAATTTAAGAAAAGTGATATGCAAATGGCAATGATAGAAATGACAAAAAGAAAGGAAATCAAACTTAAGATGGAACAAGGATACATGCACATATGCAGCTGATTTCAGTGTGAATACCCTGAACCAAGGAGACACATTTCACGCTAGGATACAGAAAGCATATAAATATAGGATGTAAATGCAGTATATGATCACAGAAACATCATTAATCTGTTAGGAATCATGAAAAATCACCAATATAAAAGACCCAGTTGAAAGAGTGAGGGACATGGAGAGAGAGAGCAAGAGCGAGAATGAGAATGAATTGTGGAATCCATCCTTGCAAACTTATACGAGGATCTATAGCAGAGTTCTTTTCTTTATTTTTAGTTAGATGCTTACTAATATCTTAGGTGAAAGAAAAGAAGCATTAATTAGGACATACTAAGAAGTTCCCCAACTTAAAATAGTGCAACTCAATTTTTCAACTTCAAGATGATATGAAAGAAACACACAGTTGGTAAAAGTGTAGATCAAATTTTAATCCTTTCCCAGGCTAATAATCTATATGGTACACTACTCTCTCACAGGACTGGATGGCAGAAATGAGGGTATGCCAATACTCTAGTGTACCATATTGATGAATTATGATATTTGGTACATTAGATGTATTAAATGCCATTTTAACTTTTATTTTAAGCTTAAGGTAGGTTTCTTGGGTCATAACCCAAGAATAATCAAGAATAATCTGTATATGAAAACATTTTATTGGTGGATCAAAATATTATATGGACATGTATATACTTTCTACAGCAAATTTGACAAGTGTTCTCCCTAATATGGTACTGAACACATCTTAACGAGCCTATCTTGAATTACCATATTTAACATAAGGGCACTGAATTTGCAGCCAGCATGACAATATATTATCTCATTCAGAATGTTTGTAATGGGAGGTCCATTCATATCTCTGAAAGTTCAGAACTTGAATATTCATAAAGTTGAGACTTACTGTAAAGCATTTGTTAAGAGCAAAAGATCTACAATTAGACAATGGTTTGAAACTTGTATCTGATACTTCATACTTGTGGGACTTTGGGGGTTGTATTTAAAATTGCCCTGATGATGAAGCCTGATTGTAACCACTTGAGTGACTTGGGAGCTGCCCTGGAGATCTGTGGAGTACACTTCTGAGTGTGTCTTGGTGGGTCATTGAGGCAGCACCTTGGACACTACTATATCTGATCCTTCACAGCTTTGTGGCACTGTTCACCTTCTGTGTTTCCTGGCTGCCATGAGCTAAGCTTCTTTGTTCTGCTGTACCCTTCCATGATGATGTTTCTGCCTTGGAGCAAGCCAGCCATGTACTGAATCTCTTGAAACTATGAGCTAAATTAAGTCTCTCCTCCTTTGATTTTTGGGTGTTAGGTATTGTGTCCCAGCACTGGAAAGTCGACTAATTCAATTACTAAGTCTAAAATGGATATAATAATAGTACAACCCTCTAGAGTTGTTTAGAAGAGTAAATATGACAATATACTTAAATTGTTCAGCACAATGGCTGGCACACAGTAAGATAACAATACATATTCGTTTATAGGATTGATTTGGAGAGATGTTCAAAGAGTACAATGAAGGAACATAAGAATGCTACTTATCTTGCATAGAATAGGAGTCAGAATTGTCCTTGGAAAGGGAAATATGAGGAGAGACATTGAGAACACATGTACACAGTCACAGGGATAATGGAGTTGATGCATTTTTTTCAATTGCAAATATCAGTAATAGTGTTAGCTTGGAGAAAGGGAATACCACAGGAGGAAGTAGTCAAGAGTGAGGCAGGCAGTAAGGCAAGGCTCAGATCAAAATGGGCTTTGTATGTCATATTTAGGGGTTTAGAAGTTACACAAGACATATGTTATGAGAGGAGACATCATTACAAGTCAAAATTGTAGAAACTGAAAATGATAAATAACATTTAAGTGGATAACATATTAAAATGGAATAGCTTTGCTTCTTCACCAAAATAGTATATATTCAAAGAAGCACTCATCAATGTTTTCAGTAGATTAGGAGGTAGATATTTTCCAATAACTTTAAAGGAATCTAACTTGTGGTACTATCTTCAGTTTTATTTTTATGATGTGCTTTTTAATTTCAACTGTAAATGATGACATTTGGTAAAGTCCCCACAAGAGGGTTGTACATGACATGGCTCTGAACCTTGTACAGTGTGCACTTACATGCTAGAGAGAAAAGAGAAATAGACATTACTGACTATTAAGAAAGATCAACAATAGAAGACAAAAGCCTATCTCCTTGACTATTCTTTAATTTCAAAGGGAAATTTTAAATCCTAGCACTTTGAGTCTCTCTAAGATGGTAACAAAATTTAGTATTGGTTTCCGTCTTGCAAAAGACTCTGAGTTTTTTAAACTTTAGGAATGAAAGCAAAGAAAACTATACAGTATTAATCTTCTCATTTTCAGGATTTTGTATGATATCTTTTAAAAAATATCAGAAAGAATAAATTATTAGGAGAAATGGTTTATGGTGTTGATGACTGTTTGAATAGGCTATGGCTAAAATAATAAAACAAGAAAATAAAAGTGAGTTAAGTGATCTATATGCATGCACTCAATATCTGTTCTTTTCCAGTTCCTTGACTTGCACAGCTCATCTCCCAGAAACTGAAAAGTAATGTATTGGAAGGAATGTATTTGAATTTATTTTCTTCATTCCCAGGTTTTATACCCTGAATCAGCTTTTCAATAATGACATTTGTATACAAAGGATGTGGTAATAATGTAACTTTTACAAATTAAATATTAAATTCTGGAACTACACAATTTGAATTTGATTCTTTAGGTTTCTAAGTGTTTACTTCCAAATTACCAATATCCTTTCAGAGTTCTAAGTCTCCCTTCTATGAAATAGGCCATAGATTGGATCTTTGACTCAGAAACTGAGTTCCCTGCTTCAAATCTCAATAGGATAATTTTATTTTGAGATTTACATGAGCTAATGTAATACATTTAATAACACACATTAAGCACTCAGTAAGAAGGTAGAATTGTGACTAAAACTGCTCTTCTCCCTCCCAGGTTAATTGTGCAGATTTCAGAGTTGCATAAAATATGTGAGGGTGTTATGTCATATACTAGAAAAATATTCAAAGATAGAATTAGCTAAATAAACATTTGATGAATAAATGAATAAAAACTGAATGTATTAAACAGTAATTTTTTTCACGATTTGTTATAGGGGCAGTAGTAATTGGCAAGGTAGAAAAAGATCTTAGCTCGATATCTGATGTTCTATGGATTGAAGCACAAAAGTATTACACCTTGTAAGACTCAGGTTCTCTTTCTGTAAAACAAATACAATAGTATACCAATGGAATTATTACTTAGGATACTATAATATTAAATTGTTATTCATTGGATTAGATGACTTTTTTGGAAAAAGTGTTATTAGTAGTTAGATGTGTTTTATATCTTTATTTGAAAATAGTAAGTAAATTATTAGAGATGGATAGGATGTTTTCAAGTTTTACAAACCATTTAGAACTAGATTAATTAGCTACTTATTTACGTAATTAAAGTATTTTAAAGAGAATACAGTCAGTTGTTTCCTGTTCTAAAGTATTAGCACTTGTATGCAAATGACTTGCATTCTTAAGATTCCAGAATAAGAACTGTACTCACATTTCAACTTCATACTGCAGCTAGAAGTTGATTAGTCGGTAATATTTATTACAGCAATGAAGATTTAATTCCACAACAGATAGAAGTAAGTACAATATAACCCCTGTTGCAGTCTCAGTTGTGTATTCACAATACAACCTTAGAAGAGAGGGTAGTCCTGTGGGTGAGTTGTCTAAGGATCCATAAGGTCTGGATTAGATGACAGTTCCTCATTCTTGGCACACTTGCCTTTTAACTGACACCTGTCACCTGTGGTCTGGCTTGAAGATATTCTCCAGTGGCTTGTGCTATTTCTTACCCAAATGATCACAGATTAGGCAGCTGAGTTTGAATTTTTGTTATCAATTTTTCAAAATAAATTTTATTATGTATATTTAAGGTTTACAGCATGATGATACGCACACATAAAAGTGGTAAAATAGTTACTATAAAGAGGCAAATTAAATTATAGCTGTCATCTCACAGTTACCTTTTTGTGACAAGAGCACCTAAAATCTTAAAAGATGAGCCAAACTTATTTAACAAAGACTCATTTAACAACAACCCCTAATACAATACAATTTTAGTATTCAGTTTTCATGTTGCATATTAGAACTCCAGACTTCTTCATGCTACATATCTCCTATTTCTTCTCCTTTGATCTACATCTCCCCATTTCTTCTCCTCTACCTTCCCTGTTTCATTCTCTATATATGTGTTCACATATGAGTGAGAATATGCAGTATTTTTCTTTCGTGTCTGGATAATTTCACTCAGCATAATTTCTGTACTGTCTATTAAGGCAAATGGCAGAAACTCTTCCTTTGTTAGGACTAATTTGTCTATATCTGTCTATGTATATATATATATATATATATGTATGCCTATATATCATGTATCTATCTATAGCTCACATTTTCTTTATTCATTCATCCATTGATGACATTTTTGGTTGTTTCCATATCTTGGGTATTATAGATAATGCTGCAATGAACGTAGAAATGCAGATATATGTGTGAGGTAATGATTTCATCTCCTTTGGGGATATACCCCAGAAGAACAATTATTGTATCATATGATAGTCCCAGTTTTAGTTTCCTTGGGCACTTTCATACTGTTTTCCCTAATGGGTTTGCCTGTTTATATTACCACCAATAGTGTACTAGGGTTCCCTTTTCTCCACACCTTTGCCAGAATTTTTTTCTCTTATCTTTTTGGTAACAGCCATCCTTTTGTGTGCAAGGTGATATAGTGGTCTTAGTTTGTATCTGATTATTACAGATATTGAGCACCTTCTTACATACAGTAAGTTATGAAGTTATATCTAACTGTTAAGAGTTTCCGTCAAAGAAAGAATAATGAACTTTGTCAAATGTTTTTTCTGCTTCAGTTGAGAGGATCATGTGGTTTTTATCCTTCATTTTGTAAAAGTGATATATCACATTGATTGATTTGCATATGGTGAACTAGATTTGCATGTCAGGAATAAATCTTTTAGATTATAATGTATAATATTCTGGTGTTTTGTTGAATTCAGTTTGCTAATATTTTATCAAGTATTTTTGCATTGATATTCATCAGAGATATTGATCAACTTGTAGTGCTCTTGTGGTGTCTTTGTCTAGCTTAGATATCAAGATGATGCTGGCTTCATAAAATGTGTTTGGATGTATTCTTTCTACATGTATTTTTGGAAGAGTTTAAGAAGTGTGAATAATGCTTCTGTTTTTGAATATTTGGTGGAATGTATCTGTGAAGCCGTCTGGTCTTGCTTTTTCCTTTGTTTGAAGAATTTGAATTATTCTTCAATCTCCTTATTCATTATTGTTCTGGTTAAGTTTTCTATTTATTTCTGATTCTATCTTGGTATGTTATACTTTTCTGGGAACTTATCTATTTCCTCTAGGTAGTTATTCAATTTTCTGGCATACAATTATTTACAATAGTTTCATGTGATTATTTTTGTATCTGAGGTACTCCTGTAATATCTTCTTTTAAGTTCTGATTTTATTTATTTGAGTCCTCCTTTTTCCTTTGCTTAACTAGGCAATTTTTTATTCTGTTTATTTTTCCAAATAAACTATTAGTTTTACTGTTTTCACTCTGTGCATTTTTTGTACTCATTGTATTTGTGTTCGGCTCTTTAATATTTCCTTCATTAATTGTGAGTTTAGTTTGTTCTTTGTTTTAGTTCCCTGAAGAGTTGCAGGCTATTTATTTGGGATATTTCTTCTTTTTTAAATGAAGGCATTTATTTCTATAAACTTCATTCTTAAAACTTTTTGCTGGTTCCTCTTGGTTATGATATGTTGGTCTTCCATTGTCATTTGCTTCAATATATTTACAAATTTCCCTTTTGATTTTCTCTCTGACCTACTGTTTTTTTAAATATCCACAAATTTGTGAATTTACCAAATTATTCTTGTTATTGATTTCTAATTCCATATCATTCTGATAGGAATCTATAATACTAAGTATGATTTCCAACTTCTTGAATTTCTTAGGACTTGTCTTGTGGCCTAACAGGTAGTGAATCCTAAAAAATGTTCCGTGTGCACTAGAAAAGAATAGATATTCTGCTGCTGCTGGTTGGAAATTTTCATATCTCTGTTCAGTACATTTAGTTTAAAGTACAGGACAAGTCAGATATGATCTACCGGCTCCATGGCAGGAACATAATGGCAGAGTGGCATGATAGCGCAAAGCAGCCTAGCACGTGGCAGCTAGCAAGCAGAGCAGGGGAACAGTGCCACAAAATGGTAAGGGACCAGATATAGTAACCAGCATGATGCCTTCATTGTCCACCCAGACACATCCAGAAGTGTGCTTCACCAATCTGCTGGACAGCATCTAAGTCACTCTGGTTAAGACAGTCAAACTTAACTGCCATAGTAAAATACAAATACTCTAGAGTTTTATCCTCCTCCCAATTTATATATTTGTTTTCACAATTTACATCTCTTTATCATGTATTCCTTGATAACTTATTGTACCTATAGATTTTTTAGATCATTTTCACTTTATTCTTTATAATGGTCTTCTACTTATGTTTTTCTCACAGGAAGAAATTTCTCCTGATTGTGAGCTAAATTCAACAGGGAAGATAGAGTGGCTGAATTAAAATATTTTGTTCCCTTCTTTGTGTAGACAATCTGAATTTCCGTGTTTCATGATTTTTTGCTTTACTGTATTCTAGCACTCTTTTTAGATACTAAAATTGAAATATAATTATTATTTTTTTTGGTTCCTTTTTGTAAGGAGACCATCCTTAGGCACTCTTAGTTGGCCATCTTAATTCTTATCTGGATATATTCTTATAGGCTCATATTCTGCTCTTATACCCAGTCCTCCTATGTGAAGTAGTACTGAGCACAAAATCTTTTTTATATTTTATTGAGAATTTGAGGTTGTTTCTGATTGTACATATGCTCTACATAAAGGACTACAAATACTTTGTTTCCCTCCATGTTATTACTTACTCTCTAAAACAGAATGTAAATCTATAAACAAATCACCTAATAAATATTTACTGAGTGCTTCATTTGCACCAGACCTACACTAGGTATTGCTCATTGAAGTTTTGAAATGCTTATATAATCCCTTTTAAACTTGGATTACACTTTCAAGAGCTCATGTTAACTGTTTGAACAATTTTCATAAACTGGAGTTGTGCACTTGAGTATTGGTAGACAGTCATATTCTTTCACATTCATTATGTGTGTGTGGAATAGGTCAGCAGTGCAGCTGTTTGTTGAGTCTTCAACAAAACTGGGATTGCTTAGAATACAATCTGAGTTGGAAAATCTGATTTGTTAACTATTTGAGGGGGAGGTAGGGCTGGCAGGAAAGGGTGCAGGTGGGGTCAAACAAATCTGGAGAGCTAAATAAATTGATTTGGATGTAATTGGACTTCTTAATGGTCTTACAATAGAAGTCAGGTGCAAATCAGAAATGAACATTTATTGAAGATCTATTGAATATCAAGCTTTAAGTGATTCTTTTCTTCCCTAACATGTTGCCTAATAAGCATGCCAAATTTTCACATATTCAATTTAAATAAAAATGCACTTATAAAGAATTTTTAAGGATGAAATTTTCGCAGGGTATACTTCATCTCACTTTTCTATAATCCTATTTAATTTAGGCTTTTCAAAACCATCTAGATTTAATTATTTCTCTCTTGTTAATTAGGAGTCAGATGTTGTCTAAGGCTTGGTTTTTCCTAAAGTTACCACGCTCTGGCAATGTGCAGCTAGAGCTGCTTATATATACTGTTATACTTGTTTACTTTCACTTGTAAGGATCCCATCTCAACTTTGAGAAGTTAACCTGTTTTTCATCTTTTAATGTTTTCCTCCTTTCTGCCTAATCCCCTTCCTTATCAGTGTTATCAGTGTACAGGGAATTCCTCATATCCAAGACTGATCTCTCTACTGATATCTTGGCTTTCAACTGTCTTTGTTCCACCTCTTTAATTAAAGAGAGCCCTGTGGCTATCCTGTCTCCTCTCCCTCCTCTACCTTCACCTCTCTTTCTGCTAGATTTTTCTGCTAATGATAACTGGTGTCCAAAATAGCCTCTATTATCTATCTCAATTCCTCCTTTCTTCACAACCACTTTCTTGCTTCTTCTTGCCAACATAACAATGCACAAACTATATCAGATGCTCATATTTTGCTGTCCTGTTTATCAAGAAAGTGGCTATCACTAGCTTTAGTAAGTCTTGATATTTATTGCCATGTGATCCACTTTGCAGATGATTGATATAGAGCTAGGCATGTGATGCTATTTTAGCAATAACAATGAGGAGTGATACTGGGAAATAGTTTCCTTGCTTCAAAAAGACATAAATAGAAAAAATAGTTGCCCCCCTTTTTTCTTTTAATCTACCTAATGTTTGAAAATTTAATGTTTTCATTTAATGTAACTGTCTTTTAAGATGGACAAAATTGAAAAAGAGGATGTAAACAGAAAGCTAAAGTTTTACATGAATTTTAAAATTGTTTTTTCTAATTGTCTAAAGAATGTCATCGATATGTTGATAGCATTTACACTGAATGTGTAGACCGCATAGGTTAGGAGATTTTAATGATATTGATTCTTTCAATCTGTGAGCACAGGGTATATTTTCATTTTTTGGTCTACAATTTATTTCAATATTTTATAAATTTCATTATAGAGATGTTTCACCTCTTTAGTCAAGTTTATTTATTGCTAGATAATATTTATTTATTTGTAGCTCTTTCAACTGAGATTTCTTTTTTGATTTCTATTTCAGATAATTTGGTATTGGTATATAGCTGTGTTACTGATTTTTGCATGTTGACTTTGAATCCTGCAACTTTGTTAAATTCATTTATTAGTAAAAATAATTTTGTGGTGGACTCTTTGTGTTTTCTGTATATAAAATCATGTTGTCTATGCACAATGAGAATTTGAATTTATCTTTTCCATATTGAAGCACTTTTGTTTTCTTGTTTTCTGATTATGACTTCTAGCACTATGTCGAATAAAAGATTTGAAGTGGTTATCCTTATGTCATTCCACATTTTAGGACTTTCAGCATTTCCCACTGTTGGTTTTTTAGAAATGGCCTTTAATGTTGAGGTACATTTCTCCTATACATAGCTTGTTCACCATTTCAGAGCAGGAAGCAGTAAACTACGTGTGGTAAAAATGTTTTGCAGGGCTGGGGATTTAGCTCAGTGTTTCTGGCACCTGCCTCGCAAGCACAAGGTCCCAAGTTCGATCCCCGGTACCAAAAAAGAAATATTTTACAAAGGTGTAACAGTCCAAATAACACAGTATTGGAATAAAATATGTAAATAGACCAATGGGACAAAATAGAAATAAACCCACACAGCTGTAGCCATTTGGTTTCTGAAAAAGGTGCTAATGACACGCATTGGAGAAAGGACAGTCTTTTCTGTAATTGATGCTGGGAAAATGGAATGTCCGTGTGCAGAAGAATGAATGAGAGCTCTCTCTCCAGTTATTTATGAAAAAAATTCAAAATAGATTAAAGACTTAAATATAAGACTTGAAATATAAGATGTATATAAAACTACTAGAAGAAACACAGAAGAAATATTTCAGAATATTGGAATTGGGAGGGAGTTTTTGTATAGGACCACAAAAGCACATGAAACAAAAGCAAAAATAGGCAAATGGGATTATGTCAAACTAAAAATCTTCTGCACAGAAAAAGAAACACTCAAAAAAGTGCAGAGACAACCTATAGAATGTGTAAAAATATCTGTAAACTATATTTCTAACAAGTGCTACTAAAACATATAAGTAACACCAAAAAATAGCAAAAATAATCTGATTAAAAAATGAGCAGTATACAGCTTCAGATATATTTCAGTGGTGGAGGACTTGGCTACCATGTATGAAGTCACAAGTTCTATCCCCAGTCCTACAAAAAGAGATGGAAAAGGATAAAAGAGCAATAGAACTTTATTAAAAGAAGACATACCAAAGGCCAATAGGTCTATGAAAAAAAATATTCAACATCACTGATTCTCAGAGAAATGCAAACCCAAACCACAGTGAAACATCACCTGACTCAATAAGCATGGCTATTTTATCAAAAAGACTAGAGATAATGAGTTGTGGTGACCGTGTAGAGAAAAAGGAGCCCTTGCACACTATTAGTGGGAATGTAAATTAATACAATTATGGAAAACAATCTAGTGGTATCCTCTAAGCTGAAAAATAGAACAGATTGTGATCTAACATTCCCACTAGTAGGTATAGAGCCAAAGGAAATGACATCAATATGTTGAAGAGACATCTATTTTCACGATGTTCTTTGTAGCACTATTCATAATAGCAAAAAATGGAAACAACTTAGGTTTCTATCAACTGATGAATGGATACAAATATGGTAGATATACAAACTAGAATATTGTTCAGCCACATAAAAGAATGAAATCCTACATTTTGATACAATATGCTTTGAATAGGTAATAATTTGTTAAGTGAGATAATACTGGGACAGGAAGACATGAACTCATGTTGCCAACCATATGTGTGATCCAAAAAAACTTGATCTCACAGTAATTCGAGAGTAAAATGTTTACCAGAAACTGGATAGAATAGAGGCCAGTGAGGGATGGGGAGAGATTGATTAGTGGGTATTAAGTTATAGTTAGATACGAGCAAGATGTTCTAGTGTGCTGTTGCATGGTAGGATGAATGTAGAGAAAAAAATATATTGTGCATTTCAAAAAGCTAGAAGAAAGGCTTTTGAAAGTTTGCACCATAAGAAAATGATAAAAGTTTTGAGTTAGATATGTCTAACCTTATTTAAATATTACATAGTGTAAACATGTATTGAAATATCATGTTATTCTAATTAGTAGATACAATGTTTACTTTTATGTATCAGTTTATAAAAAAATTTTAAAAACTCAAAATCTGTGATATTATTTAGTACTGTTTCATAATCCTCAATCTGCCCTAATCAGTATTGATTGGTAAGATAATAAATAGCGTTATTTTCTAATGGTCAGCTTTATGTTATCTTTTTTACTCTTATGCCAAATTAATTTGTCATCTACCTCACATGTTTTCTGAAGCTGTTCTCAGTAAGGTCACATAACCACATAATCATTGAATTGACACTACAACCTAAAGTTTTTGATTCTTATCTCTTCTCCATTTCATCTTTGACTTACCTCTGAATGAAATATTATCCTTCCTTGGAATCTCTTAAGGAGATTCATTCTGCTTTGATATCTATCTCTCTGGTCATTTTTCTGACTCCTTTAAAAACTGTTTTGAGGGCTGGGGATTTAGCTCAGTGGTGCCGCTGCCTGCCTTGCAAAGGCAAGGTTCTGAGTTTGATCTCCGTTACAAAAAAAGAAACAAACAACAAAAAATATGTTTTGAGATGTTTCAAACAAACTAAAAATGTAACAAATGATATAACAGACACCTGTTTTCTTACCACTAAATTTAAGAAATTTTAACATCTAGTGATATTTGTTTGGTTTGGCTCTGTTTGGATTTAGCCTTCTTTTTCTTCATCTGTCCTTAAAGTGGTCTTCTTCATAGTTCTTCTTATTATTATCACTATTATTATTTACAAATGCCTTCTCAGAAAATTATATCCAGACTCATGACTGTACATAGATTTCTCTATACAAGATTGTCTCCTGATTTCAAAGCCCGTGGGTCTTAGACATCTCATATTATATGCACCTCAGTCTAGTTTTTTTGGTCCACTGCAGTTCAGCAACAGAAGTTCTATATCAGAAGGAGAGTAACGCTGAAAGGTCTGTTTTCTTTATTCAACACTCCAGAGCCTGCTCAGTAGCCCTGATTGTAAAAACACATGTAAGCTCTCTCCAACATGGCTGTCTGCCTCAAACACTTAAAAGAGAAAGGTCATGATTGTCTTATATTAGATCCTGGATCAGGTCAAGCTCTTTATCTCACTTTGAGCTTATCAAAATGAGGAGCTTTATTGTCACTTTATTGTCCTGACAGTTAAAGACTGGAGAAAATGAAGATTTCAATCTACCAAAATAATCTTTTGTTAGTTAGCTTTTAGTAGAGTGACTTGTCAAGCTTCTAATAGGGACTATAATAGCAGCACTCTGTTACTTGTTTCATATTTAGTCTTCATTCATGCATTCCATCAATGTTTATTGGAAGTTTATGACATATCAATAGACACTGTTATGGGTGATGGAAATGTGGCAATGATCCATAGTAATATATATGTATGTACATATGTGTGTGTAAAGAATGTATAAGTGTGTCTGTATGTGTTTGTGTGTGTATATGAGGGGAAATATCTTCCAAATGGAAATAAAACATGTAAAGACACTGTGACAAAAGACTATTTGTGTTCTTTCTTTCACTTTGAATTCTCAAAGAATATATTTGGACATTCAAGTCTTGTAAGTACTCTGAGAGAAAAAAAAAGTTTTATGGTTCAGTAAGTGCAAATACATGTTAACCTCTTCTATTTGGGAATTCATAAGGCAATTTAGCCTTCTAAACATTGAAAAATTATGAAATAAAGAAACTTTTTAAGCCTTATTAAATCAAACATGTCTACATGTTCCAAACTTACTTTACTATGAAAGATTTTGTGCAGTAATAGTTATTTCCTGGAGTATGTTTAATACTATAAAACAAAGACTTTTCCCCTCCCAAAACAACAAACCAAACCACCCTTTGAAGTATATTAATCCAGAGTTCATTGATTGCCTAGCTCCATGTGGTATATCACAGGCAAAGATTGTGACAGTGTCATCAAACATCACAGAAATCAGCTAAAGCTGGCTGCCCTATCACACAAAACGTGGGTCTTTGGTAATAACCTAAATAACCACTGGTGTCAGCATAAATTACTTCTAGATCTCCTGCTCCTGAAACACACAGCCAAGTCTATTCCCTCCTGCTTCAGTCAAAAAATCTAGGCTGCACCAAGTGCTAGCAACAATTTATTGAGAGGACCAGATACATCAGCCCTATTGTAATTAATCAGCTATGCTATTATGGTGTGAAAGTAGTCATAGAAAACAGGTAAATGGGTACTACGTGAATTAGTGTAACTGTGTTCCAATAAATACATATTAAAAAAAAAGCGACCCATCTTGAGGCCATAGTTTGCGAACTCTAGATACAGACCATTCCTGAAAGTCATTCTGGATGACATCCTTGTACTTTACATAGCCATTTGCATCACAATTACAAGTTCATACTATGGCTTTATACATTATAGTACACAATCACTTTCTTCTTGAAGAATGAATGAATGAACAGGCTGCGAAGGATATCAAGAGGGTTAAGAAAAAAAGGGTTTTCTTAGCCCGAAAATTCTCTCTTTTTATGTTTGTATATAGGACAGTTTTGTGGCAATAAGATGTTGTTGGATTAATGTTGTTTCCATGTTAGCTAAGCAACTTTGGTCTTTCCAGAACACAACTCAATATATAAGCCATAAATATAATATAATGTAAACCATAATCATACAGTGGCCTTGTATTTTCTTTAATTTTCAGGCTGCAGAGTCTAGACCCGAGCTAGTCCCTATCTCAATACAGTCATTTGAAGTGAAAACAAAACACTTCACTGAAGCAAATACATACACTGTTTTGTAAAATAACTTCACTATCTTACTGAAACCCTAGGAACAACTCTTTGCAGCAATTACTGAGTGCCTTACTTTAATGTGTAGGGAGTAAAAGAAAACATTTTTAGTTACCTGCTGCTTTACAGCTAATTATGGGCCAGTAAAATTCCAGGATTGTATAGACTTTAGTGCCCTCACTGTACCATCAGAAATACTAGGGCAGAGACTTGATTACATTCTGACTTGAAAACAATGAACTAGGTAAAGTCAACCATCAATAACAGCTCATAAAGCAGATGATGCCCTCTGCCTAACTTCATTATGTATCTCAGTCTTCTTTTACATGGCATTCACTACCATCTTAGCTATCACGTCATCCACTTTTAAAAGTATTCAGAGGTAGTGATTTTTCTCCTTATTTTCAACTTTAGTCCTGGCTTTCCCACATTCTACCTTGGAACCCTTTGGTGCAATCCTGTTTCTGGAACCAGTTTCCATATTTGTCATTCAAATGGTTAAGAGACTAGAACCCAGGTAATCTCAGGTATATGAAGTCTGTTACAAAAAGAGGCAACTGCTCTGCTTTCATGGTCAACTATTCCATTGCTTGTGTCTGATTCTTTCTGTTGATCTCAATCTTTTTATCTGCATATCTCCTTCAAACTCCTATTCAAAGAGGACATGATTATCCAGGATATTCATCATCTTATATAGTCACCAATTTTCATTAGTATTTGGATTATATGTGGATTTCCTCTCCAATAGAAGTGGTTTTCTTGAAAGAACATGACAGTGCTTTGCTAGTCATAATGATGAGCCTAGCTGACTTTTTAAAAAGGAAGCACTACTTATCAGTGCTGTTGGATAATTGATAAAATCTTTGAGACCTGGCCATTTAAGGTATATGAACCTTGAAAAAAAAAGAACTTAAAGAATGAGAAAAAGAAGATCAAAATTTCAAGGAAGAAATTATGAATGGTTCCAGCAACAATTGCTAGTACATTACTAATTACTAAATCTAATGGGTGATGTTTACTGTATTTGAATTATTTGCAAAATTTGACAGTGCTGAAGCTGTCTTCTTTCCTTGTTTATGTTTTTTCTTCTGTATCTTCTCATTCTCATTTTATGGTTCCTCTTCTCAACTCATAAAAGCTTATGCCTCCACAGTTGGCTTTTGCCTTGTGTTGCCCTCGCATTGGCCCTGGCTATCCAATTACTGTCCATATGGTGATTTACTGGGTCTACAGCTTCAATCATATCTCTCTTAAATTCTAGCTCCATAAATTTATACCTTTGCTGGGCATCAATATCTGCCTAGATGCAGGGAATTCAAACTCAATGTCAGAAACTATAATAAGAACTACATTTTTTATTATTTTGAGTAGACCAATCATTCCGATTAGAGGATGAATTATCTCCCAGAGGACAAAGGATGGGGATGTAGAGATCAACAATAATGCTAAACATTCTACATCACATGGGACAATCTTTCAAAACAAAAATTAGTAGCTCAAAGTGTCAGTAATGCCAAGGTTGAGAAACCCTGCTACAGACATTTCTCATATATTCCCATTACACTTGGGAAAACTATGATTATCTGCCATATCAATAGCTAGAAATGCACAAATGATAAAACAATAATTAGGAGGGAGGCCTTGGAATTAGGATCCTGTATTAGAATACAAACTTTGCACTTATGAGGTATATGACCTTTGATAAGTTACATAACATATAGAATAACCTCATTATTAAAGGAGTATAACAATAATCCCTCCCTCATAGAATTGCAGTGAGAATTAAATGAGTTAATTTGGGCTGTTTAGAACAGTGCTTGGCTTCCTAATAAGTGCTCATTAAAGATATCTATTATTTATATTAATACTTTACTGACTTTCTGATTGACATCTTCTTCTTCACTTTTTTTTTCTTTGTGGCACTGAGGATTGAACCCAGAGTGAGCTACATCTCTATACCTTTTAAAGCTTTTTTTGAGCAGAGTCTTGCTAAGTTGCCTCAGAAGGACTCAAAACTGAGATCCTTTTGCCTCAGGTTCCCAGAGTGCTGGGATTAAAAGTGCCCACCACCATCCTTCTTTATTTTTAAATTACTGCCACTATTCGTACCTTTTTTTTCAATAACATTTTCCCCTAAGTAATATGACTGTTTCCTAGTTGATTGTTCTTATTGTTCTCCTCCTTTATGTATTTGTCACATGGTACTATCGCTAAAGCATAGTGGTGACTATGTCACTCTCTAGTTTAAAATTCTTCAAAATGTTTTATTGTTTATAACAGAAAGGGTAAATTCCTTCATATGGCATAAAAAGCCAGACAAAATAAATTATCTACAGATATTATTATTTTCTTGGCTTACACTCTTCCTTATAGCCTATACTCTAAATTTCCTAAACTACTTGTTATCACCAAGATTCATCATGCTTAAATTTTACTCCCCCAAAGAAGAATAACTGACAGGTATGAAATGAGTATTTTTCATTTAAAGTGTTTAAAGTTAAATATAAAGTCAACTGTTATGATAAATCCTTGCAAGAATGAAATGAAAATTGATTTCTGCCTTCAAAAAATTTAGTTTTTCTTTTCCTGTTAATTATTATATAACCACTATTAGTTTTGGACATAATTTTCTAATTTCTCTTCCCAGACTTATTTTGTAGAAAATTTTATTTGAATGTTAGAGTTTTAGTGGTACACTTTTAATAATGTGAGATATGTGAGTTAATCTTTAAAGAGTGAAACATTTTAGGGAAAGGTGTAGCTCCACAAGCATACTCACCAAGAATCATCATCTAAAGGTCAATTATTAACATCCCATAATATATCACCTGATAGAAGGTTGAGTATAAATTTTGGTCAAATTTTGCCACCTGGAATAGGAATTTCTGCCCTTTCCCAGAACTATTCATTCAGTTATTATTATGGTTTAGATCTAAAATGTCCCCCAAAAGTCCCTTGAATTCAGAGGTGGAGCCTAGTCGGAAGAGGATGGTCACTGAAGTTGTGATTTGAAGGGGTTTTCTCTTGTCCTCAGATCTTTCCTTCTCTTTCAGCTAACTGGGTGCCATGGGTTGAGCAGCTTCCCTCCACCATGACTTTCTACCATATTGTTTTTGCCTTAGAGCTGACAAACCATGACTGAACCTCTTAAAACCAGGAGCCAAAATAAACCTCTCCTCTTTTTTAAGCTGTGTGTGTCCAATATTTTGTCCAGAGATGAGAAAGTGACTAGTAATGTTACTTTCTGTATACATCATATTACTTGATTAGCTTTTGGTCACTTTTATATTTGTAACTATTTTTAATATATGAAGAATTGATATACATGAAGTGTTACATATGTGTGTGTGTGTGTGCATGTAGAAGTAGAACTGGAACATATATGAGCATTTCTTAAACTAAATCAACTTAATTTTCTTTTTACAAATTACTTCTGGACATAGACATTTAATATTTGATGTGTTCGCTCAGCCAAGATCCACCAGAATATTGGTGTACTTGAAGAAAATGAGTCAGCCTTATGTTGATACTATTTTATTGCAATGAGATGATCAACTTAACATTTCTGAGATTACTAACTATTTTCCTGGAGTTATAAGGTCATCAGTGAGTGTTTGCATTTTAATTTTGTGGTACTTAATTTATATAAATAAAGCTTTAGACTTAACTAAATTTTGAAAGTACATTAGACTCTAAATTTAATCTACTTTAAAATTGTTGTAAACTCTGAAATGAATCCCTGATGATGCCACATAAATTAATCAAAATAAAAACAAATTTTAAAAGGTGATGAAGAAAGTGACAATCCATTCTTATACTGCAAGCAGGATACAAAGTCAAGGAGTTTTGGTTTATCCATTAGATCTCCAAATCTGATTGATTTAGGGACAGATTAATTTAATTTATAAATTGCCTCCCACATCCTGTATTTTAACCCATAAACAAGATTTACTTGTGTCTTAGTTACTTCTTAATATTAACAGAGAAACAAAAATAATGGAGTACCTGGCATGCTGTCTTTATTTTCCTTATGTAGTCTGCAGGGTAAGTAAAGTTGAGGTCATTATTAAATGAGATCTGATATAGAATTAAATGTGTGCTACCAGCAATATAGTTCATGTTGTTGTTATCATTACTTTAGATTTTCTTCATTCATTAATTTGAGACAACTGTATTTTACCTGAGAACACTTCAAGAACTGTCAAACTTTTCTTCTGCCAACCTTGAAAGGTCAAAAATGGCTGTATCACTTAAAATTCAAATGTAATTCGAGATTTACAGGGATTGTATGCCAATCTTCCAGTATCTTAGAAGTGATGTGGTATCTAACCCTTAGTGGCCCCAAGAGACATTCAGAGAGATGTGAAGGTAAATACAAAAATATATCATATCACATATACTGCTGGTCTGCTTTTCAGTTTTGTCGTTGTTGTTGTTGTTTGCTGTCTTATATTTTGGAGTTTACAATTTTGAACTTTCCTTTGATTTTAATAAAACATTTCTCATAGACTCCTAGCATCAACTTGGTATTCTTATTTCAAGCTTAGAACACATGATATATACTTGGATCATTAAACTGAAGGACTTGTACAGTCATGATTTTTAATGAAGCATGTTTGAATAATTATGGTAATTTACAAAGCACTAGAATCAAATCAAGTGATCAAAGTTTTCATGATTGCTATCATGTGTTCCTAACCCCCCTGTGCCTCCTTCACAATTTGTGGCATGTAGAAGAAACCTTTCTTAGAGATATGTTGAAAATGGCTATTAATCAATATTACAAATTAGAAAATTTTTATCAGAAGCATAGTGAAAGTTATGTTATATCTTTGTAGTGGAATATATGTCCCTGTGAAAATAATATCTTTCTGCCACACTCTTGCCTAAGTACTGACTACAATCAATACTGCATTCTGCCTAGACAGAAAGCTGAATTTTTATCTGTTAAATGTGTGAGCTTGGGGCAGTGATGTGTCTGAAGTGTTTTAAATCTGAAATGTGATGGGCTGCAAAGAGAGTTGATTGACATCTTTGTTTATTGAAAAGTATTACATGAACAACAAAACAGGCAGAGGTGGAACACTCCACTGCAAAATGTAGCTATGTTATTTTTTCAATCCTGTGTGCTCTGCCCCTTTGAAGCTTGTCTGATGTAATAAAGCCAGAAGATATAAAACAAACAAGAATCTTCTTGATTCAACACTCAAAAATTTACACAGAGATGACTTTTTTGGGGGTGTTGGGATAAAATCTTTTCCACTGTATTTTCCCTGTCCCAACATTCTATATGAATAATTATTTCTGCAGAATTGTTACATTTTAATGTTGCTCTCATATTGTTGAACTTGAATATAAATTCAGAATTATTTAATAAGTAAACAAATTGGAAAGGGTTAAATATTTTTATGTTTCCTCTATAAATGAGAAAAAAGATGCTAATTACACTGATCTTAAAGCACTACAAATGCAGAATAAGAAATTAAGTTCCCTTTAAATTTTGTTAGAATAATTATCCCCCTCAATGCAGTCTGCCCATGTTTTATTAAAGCTTTATTATATCAAGGTAAATAGAGGTTAATGCCACTGTTACTTCTTGAAATGAAGTATTATCTTTAATCTTGGTTTAAGAAAATAGTGGTAAATTGCACAGTAGGGGTGATCACCATGGGCTAATTTAGAAAGTAGTAAAATCCTTTACCAAGTATATACTGTACTTATAAATAGAAGTAGTCTTAAGAAAACACAAATTGCAATGTAACTTGGAGGACGTTTAGAATATTGCTATTCATAATTTTAACTACTTATTTAATTAAGTAGATGTTTACTGAGTACCTACTATGTGTAAGGCATTGTTCTGGCTCTACCAAGAGTATAAAAATTTATAAACATGGACTTTCTCCTTAAAAACTTACAATTAAATACTTGGACAAATACTTAAAAACAAATAAGTAATTGATTATAATGTATGCAATACAGAGATATAAATGCTTCTGTCATGGATGATCAAAAGAGAGAAAGGTCACTTTAGGCTGGGGATTAAAAAGAGACCATCTGAACTGTCTCTTGAAGAATGATGTAAAATGAGACAGGTGTCAGTAGAATGGGACAGATATTTTAGATAAGAAAACAGAAAAAGCAAAGGACTGAGGTCAAAGAGTAGTAGATGTTCAGTCAATACTGTCTTGCCTGTTTTAATCTTTAGCAGGAAAAAAATTCACTGCCTAAATCTAATATATATATGTGATATATGTATATATTTATGTATATATACATATATACATACCCATGTACATAGTCATATATATCACATCCACTGAAGTAATATATGGTAAACATTATTAAACATATGCAAAACTAGAAAAAAGGGATTTTTTTTATAAAGCAAAAATCCTAATTCTTTTATTCCTCCTTTAATAAGTTATCTTGTGTTCTTTGAGACTATTGATATAGCACCAATTGTACAAATATAAAAGAACTATAATATAAAAGAGTACAAACAAAGAATTATAAAGTTAAAAATGAGATTTATTTGTGGAAGGGTCATGGAAACTAAAGATTTGAGCTTGGAGTATTGAAGAATAAGGCGTTATTACTGGAAAGACATAGAAAAGGGAAAATTGGGAGTAGAATAGCTAAACTCTGTTTAGAATGTTTTAAGATGGAGTTTCTGGTATGACATAAGTAAAAAAGGTGGTAAACAATTGGAAATTAACATACGGCATTCAGGAAATGGTTGCTTACTTCTTTGGTTGTTTAAATATACCAGTTACCCAAACAAAGTAAACTGATTTTTAAAATATACTCAACTATACAAAGGGATGAATTAATTAAAGTGAAGTGAATAACTATTCAAAGCTAGTTTCAGCTTACCCAAGAAAACAATATAGATAAAAACTTTTGGACTCATTATATGTGTAATGGAATGTTGAACACCTCAAATTGATCACTGTAATCCAATAAGTGACTTGCTAAATTGTTTCAAACGCTCACTGAGGTTGGATCCCATTCCCACGATTTTGAATTATCAATTGGGTGTAAGTAGTTTTGCTTTCTTGTGTATGTTGGCAATTTTAAATGAACCAAGATTCAGTGAAAGGAAACAGAGTTTGCTACTTTCTTTGATAAATCAATTTTTGAAACTTGAATATACAAAAGGATAGAACTCATAGATAAGCTATATGAACAATGTACAAAATGTCCTTCCTGGCTTACTTTCTTCACAGTTATATTCTATCTTGTTCCAATTTTGTCATTATTTTTCTTCATGAAAAATCTTGCGGATCTTTGAGTCTGTATGGGAAATACTCTCATTTGCTTCAATAAGAGTAATATTATGCTCATTTGCTTACCTCTCCCTAAATTCCAAAATTTTTATTGCCCTAAATTCTACAGGCTTTATGTGAAGCATGACAGTAGTCATTGGCGTGATCATATTTTCACAAAATAGTAAGTGTGCCCTCTTCCTTTTAGATGAGCCTGAAGAACATCACCAGTCACCTGCCACAAAAGTTGTTTCAACCCTGCTGCTTTGGTGAAATGGTATTCCTTACCACTGAGATCCTTGTGCTACTGAATAACAAATCTAATTTCAAGACCTCATGCTATGGAAATCTAAACAACACTTGGCGCTATTTTGTGAAATCTAAGAGAGAGAGATCATAGCTCTTTCAGCCCAAAACTACACAGTCAATCTCAGAGAGGGAAAGATTTAAGCAGTCCTTAGAGGGACTTAGAAAATTCCTGTAGAATTATTCAGGAATGAGTACAAAGGGTAGAGGAAATCAAATGTAAATGGTGCTCCCCTTTAATTTTCCTGTGGGTTGTATTCTGAAGCAAGAAATTGTACATTGGATGACTTTTGTGGATGACAAGCTGTTTCCTTCTGTCTTTCACAAGCCCGCATGACAGTTAGGGGTATATAAAGCTCTGAGTGAAGATCTGAAGCTATTATTAAAATGGAAAAATTCAAAGTAGGCAGGAATCTGTGAGAGTCTGTTCTGGTGACACATTAATGTATTTGAAAGGATAAAGCTTAACATCAAGAGGAAAGAGTTCTAATGGCAAAATGTGAAATTGCTTAACAGAATTATACCCAGAACTTTAGGTATTAGGTCTACTATACCTCTAATATTACTCAGAATGAAGCTCCACACTGGTATGAGTGCTTTTAGTTTTACAGTTTCTTATTGGAGGTTTTGATGTTCATAAGTACAAAAATTTTGTTCTGATTTGTTCTCTTGTAGAGTCAATCAATAGTGTTTCTCACCCTGTCTTGGGACTTAAAAATGTACTACATTTTACTATATTTGAATAGTATGTAAAGTTATTTTTCTACAACAAATGATGAAACTATCCCTTACATTGGTGATTGGTGTGGAGAGGTCATTTCAACCCAGGATATAGCATGGGTCATGACTTTAAAGTTGAATATAAGAAGCGCAGTGGAAAATTATATTAGCACCAAGAAAGACTGGATGTTTGTTTCATGGAAGAGCTGACCTCACTCATATATAAAAAAATGCAATCCATTCAGTATATACATTTTTTTAAGCAGCAACATAGGCCAAAGGATCCCAAGCCAATAGTGTGATCATGGTTTTTGTTAGCCTACCTGAGTTGCTGTTAGGTTGTATTCATGACTGTTTTCTGAATATTGCTTATTAAAGGAGGGTAGTTTTGATTATTTTCATACTTCAAGAAACCACTCCAAATCAATATTCTAGATCATTCCATAAAGACAAAATGGTAGAAAAACCTGAAATGATTGCTCTAGTTTTACTTTAAGATAGTATGCAGTAAAATAGAATAAAAACTAAGATATTTTCCATTGAAGACTTCACAGTTCATCTGAGGATATTAAAGTTATATTGCAACAAGAAGAAAATTTAAAATACCATATATGAAGCAGTGCTAAATATCATAGAAATGAAAATCAAAACTTAAGAAAACAAGGTACAAGGCTAAAGAAGGGTCAGAGTTGGAGAGTTTAAAATACAGTATTTGAATAATTTATCTTACAAAATAACAATTTTTTTCTTATATAAATTCCAGTATGATTTTAGAAACTTAAAAAATAAATATGACTGCTATTTTAGATTGCTTCAGTCCATCACACTATATTCACCACAAAGTGAGACTCTGGTTTATTTCTCAAGTAAATCTCATTATTCAAAATTATTATATAAAATTATATTGTTGTTTGGAAAAAAATGATTATGAGGCACATATACACAGGCTATGCTTGCCAAAAGGAAAGTTGTGGAAAAAGCAGGGTACAAATTCACATTTTTTAATATATTTCAAATAATGATCCCAAATTAAGGATGAAATATTTGTGTACCTAAAGCCAACTTTGTCAGCCTACTCATTTATTACTTAAATCATAGAGAAAAAGGTTTGTTTCTTATAATTAAATAAGGAATTTTTAAGATGTCTCATTTTGAAATGAAGGATAAAAAATTGAGAATTATTCTTATAATGTTAACTGAGTTTGTCTCCTCCTAGCACTTTTCTCTATTGTTGTTCCTATTATGTCCTTTCAAATAGATAATCTCTTTGTTGACTTCATTTTATAAAGATGGTACAGTATAGCATAATTAAATTCTTATGCTTTATAATGTCATAGAATAGATGTAAATCCTGAGTTTTTCTATTTGAATTTGCACACATTTTTAACTCTGATTCCATCTTTGTTAACTGTAAAAGGAGCAATAGTAACTATACCCTGGGGGTTTTGTAAGGATTAAATGGGAACATATATATTGTTTTGTTACAAAAGGAGAAAGAAAGCATACAAAATAGGCATATTGATAGAACAGGAACCACAAAATGAATGGATCAAATTTAAAATATGAGATAACTATAAATGGACAAAACTCTCCAATTAAAGAAAAATATTTTCAGACTGTTCAAATCTAGCTATATGCCTAATATCTATTTGATGTGTTCAAAAGAAACACATTGGAGATTTATGGGTTAATAAATATGCAATTCAAAAATACACCAGGTAAAATCTAACCACATGAAGACTGGTGTAATAATACTAATTCCAGACAAGAACGGATAGAAAAAATTCTACACAACAACAGCTAAAGAACATTGTTCCTTGATGATGTTTTCAAACACAAGCAAATAATAATTCTATTTGTATTTACTTAATAGTATAACATTCCTCAAAATATTAAAGGAAAATGTGGCAGAACTACATGTCAAATTGACAACATTAGTATTACATTATTATTGAGTAATTTAAATAACTAAGAACTGAATGCCAAATCAGACGGATAAAATATCAGTAGACTATTAAAAATTAAATAGTCCAAGTTCAATCTAATACACTTGTTTGAGGTACTTCCCCCAGGAATTGCGATGTATTTATTTTTTAAACACATCTAGAATATTATAAAAATTAACAATGGACTAGGCCATAAAACTAACCTTGACAAATTTCAAAGATTTATGGCAAAAAGTCCACACTCTTGGATTACAATTAATTGTTACTAATTATTAATTAACAACAAAACTACTAAACATTTGGAAGTTAAACAGTCTCCAAATAATTTATAATTGACAATAAAATTTTGAAAATGCTACAAATCAAAACGTTTTTGATGCAGCTAAAATGGATTTTAGACAGAAATATATAGTCTTACATGCTTACGTTAGAAATGAATAAAAGTGTAAACTTCCAATTTAGGCAGTTAGAAAAGATTACAACAGAAAAAGAATTGCTATAGGAACAGGAAATTAATGTTATAGAAAATAATTATTTGAGGGGATCCACAACTATTTAAAACTAATGAAACAAGAAAAATTCTAGAAAAAAATAATCAAAAAAGAACATAAAAGACTCCTATAAACGGTATTAAGAATAAAAAGATGATAAAACTACAGGTATATATTAATAGTAAAGTAAGATACTAATAAATAATTTTGTCAATACATTTTCAAATTTATAAAATGGACAAATCACTAAAAATACAGTTATCTGAACTAATTGAGAAATTAGTGCAAGAAAGGAAGTTAATAAGCAGATAACTCCTGAAAGTAAGTGCAAAAATCCAAAGCAAATCATTATAGTTTACATCTGGATGTCCCACAAAGCCTTATGTTCTTGTAGGTGAGGCTTTTAGAAGAGAAGATTGGCTTATGGGGCTCTGTAGCTGACTTGCTGTTTCGGGCAGTGATCTGGTCAGAAGAGGTGGACCTTGAGGGTTGTCATCAAGGGTGTATTTGTTTCCCAGGTTCTCTCTTTACTCTCTGCTTCCTGGCTGCCATGTCATGAGCAGTTTTCCTCCACCACACCCCTCTGCCATGCTATTTCTACTTTGGAGCTGGCTGATAATTCATTGAAATGTGAGTCAAAAGAAACCTATTTCCCCTTAAGTTGTAGGTGTCAGGTATTTTGTTTCAGTGACATACATTAAAATTATTTTGTAGCTGTCCCAGAAATATGTGTTCATTTAACTTTAAAAAATGAATAGTACAGTTAAAACATAGACAAAAGAAGATAAGTCATGGGATTGTATCTCCTGATACAGGAAAAGTATTTGGTAAAATTCAACAACATATAAATTTAACAAATTACACATAAAATGAACTTCTTAAAACTGATTTAAAACACCTATATATGCTCAAAAATATGTGCTTAATAAGAAAATATTAAAAGCATTGCCTTTAAGATCAAGAAAATATGATTCTTTACCAAATAAAAACCATTATTTTCCCATAGCAATGTAGGTTTTCCATAGGTATTGTATATTAAAACCAAGGAGTGGAAGGGGAATAAGAACCGTTCTGGGAATTAGAGACTAGCTGTTGACTCTAACATCTAATGACAAGTAACATTCCATGATACAAAGATGATGTTGATGCTAATTATAGCTACCAAAATGATGATGGCTTTATTCAACAGTTTCAAATTATTAATTTAGAGTATATTAATTCATTCTTCAGAAATGTTTTGTGTGCTTGCCACGTGCTAAGAAATGAGAAATTACTTTCCAGTATTCAGAACAGTAGGTTTTTTAAAACGGTAAATTATGTGCTTCCTTTTTCATAGGCTGTTTTAAATATCTTATCTCTAAAATAGTTTTATTTTCTTCCATTTACTAAATTAATATATGGGGCTACATTTTACTCAGACAAAATAATAAAAGGCAGAAGGCAAATTTAGAATGTCATAAATAACTTTTTCCATTGAGGGATAGAGACCAGTTTTTCATAATTCCGGAGAGGGTAAAATGGAATGAATAGGTTAACTTATATCATGTCCAATTTCTAACAGGTTTAAGAAAGCATTAGTTTATGAAAATTATGCCAGTAAATGCAATGCAAGGACAAGTATTAAGGTTTTTTTTGTTAATCGTAATATGTCTTTGATTTACCTTTCTGGAAATAGCGATAAAATGCTTCTCTCAGGTGAAACAGTGTTACACAAGCTTTTCTTTTGGTCACTTTAATTTTACTAGACTATATATGTGCATTGCATTTCATCTTATGAAAATCACTCCAGTGTGTCCCCTCATTGATCTTGGCCATCTATCTTTTTGATCTCCCTATTTCCCAGAGACTATCTGACAATTTAGTCTCTTGAAGTTCTTCCTGTGATGTTTGTCTTATTGTAAGCAGTGGGGTTCTTTTTCATTTTAAATAGACTTATTTATTTGAGCACTTCTAGATTCACAACAAAATTGAGTAAAACATAGCTTCATATATATCCAACCCTTTCACATATGCACACATGCACATATACACAGTCCTCGCTACTGCGATGTCCTGTACCAGAGTGCTACATCTGTTACAACTCATTGTTACTAAAAGTCCATAATTTCTGTTAAGATGGATTCTAGGTGCTGTATATTCTGCACTTTAACAAATGTATAATGATGTAACCACTACAGAAATGTTGTGACCATCCGAAATTTTTGGAATCCAGAACAAATAATTGAGCAGGACACACAGAAATAGAAGTGAAAGGGTAGATTTATTAGCAAAGATATACTCCTCAGTGTGGGAGCAGGCCAGTGAAAAGAGCTCATGGCTCTGAAGACACCAGGTGTCAGAGCCTGTATGTGGCATTTACCCAGATGATGTAGTTCTTTAAACTGGCACAATTCGCTGTAATCAAGGATAGGTCTCCTTTCTGTTGGAGCATGGGTTTTTTGTCTTAGGGGCCTTGGAGGAACTACTACGCTGCCGAAAGCCCATGGGGATGGTGGTGGTGGTGGTGAAAACCATAATGTTAATGATATTATAATCAATTATAATTGAAATGGGGTCATATTTGGTTGTTTGAGACACTCTATTACATACATGTTCTTGGGCATGGTTTAGTTGTAGAAATGGGTGCCCTTTGTAGTTTTTAGACAGCTTATCTCACACTTTGCCATTTCCAGAATTAGTGGTATGTAGCTTTTTTAGTTTAGCATTGTTCACTTGATCTAAACATTTAAGGTTCCTTCATGTCTTTTCATGGCTTGACAACACATTTGATTTTAGTACTGAATAATGTTATCTGGCTGTACTACAGTTTATCTGTTCACCTACTGAAGGACATCTTGTTAGTTCCCAAATTTTGGCAATTATGAATAAAGTGGCTATGAACATATCTGTGTATGATTTATGTATAGATGTTTCCAATATCTATGGCTAAATGCCAAGGAATGCAATTGCTGGACTATATAGTAAGAATAGGTTTAATTATATAAAAAACTACCAAGCTATTTTTCAAAGTGATTGTACCATTTTGCATTCACAATAATAATGAATGAAAGTTGCTATTGATCTTTATCCTTACTAGCTTTTGGTCCCATAGGTATTCTGGATTGTGGCTATAGTGGTAGGTCACTGTGATTTAATTTATATTTCTCTAATGACATCATGTAGAGAATTTTGTCATATGTTGTGTCTGTTCAGATCTTTGATAATTTTTTTTTGTAATTTTAAACTGATACAAAGAAACATAAACATTGTATATGTGAACAAAGTACTCTAATGTTTTGCTACATTTATACGTTGTATAATGTTCATATCAGGTTAAACATCTGTCTCTTGAAAGAGTCATTTCTTTATTGCACAAATTTTCAAAATCCACCTACCTTTTTGGAATGTACAGTATAGAAATGTACATGTTGTACAATGTAGTAAACCGAAGATTCTTGACCCTATCTCTGGCAACCACCATTCTGTTTTCAACTCTCAACAGATCAATTTTTTAATATCATTATGTATGAATTAGATTGTGTTGTATTTATATTGCTGTGTCTGTCTTATTTCAGCATAATAATCCAGTTACATCCATGATGGCTAAAAATGGCAAGATTTTATTTTTATGGCTTAATAGTATTTCATTGTGTTTATTTACCATGTTTGTACTATTCATTTACTAATTGATTAGCATTTACTTGATCTTTGATTTCTTTCACCACAGTTGTGTGTAGTTTTCCTCATATACATATATTGATATTTTTGTTTTACTTAAGTATTTCCCTCTTTTGGGTGCCAATATCAATGATATTGTGTTTTTAATCTCAAATTCCACTTCATTGTGGATATATAAGAAGTGATAGATTTTTGTATGTTAACCTTGTGCTTTGCCACCCTACTACAACATATTATTAGTTCTAGGAGGGTTCTTTTTAGACTCTTTACAATTATCTTCATAGACAATTATGTTGCTGTAGATTTTTATTTCTTCCTTCTCAATTCATGTACTTCCCCCCCTTTTCTTATCTTACTCCATTAGTTAGTAGTTTTAGTGTGATGTTGAAAAGGAGTGGTAAGAAACTTCATTGTCTTTTGACAATATGAATTTTTGCAGATGCTCTACATGTAGATGAAGAAATTTCCCAGTCTTCCTCTTTTGCTGAGATCTGTAGGCTTTTAATGCCTAATTTTGGTATTTGTTAGTGGAATTATTAATTTTATCTATGTGATCTCTTCTTGGTTCTCTCTCTCTCTCTCTCATCTAGAAAATAATTACAGAGAACAAGCTATAGATCGTGAATTATTTCAGGAATTAGATCAATAGATTTGGTTCTATTGAATTTATATTTGGGAGAGAAGCTGAGCCGGTCCCAGCACCCGGAAGGAAGCTCCCCCGCCACCATCCCAACCTCCTAGGGCAGAGAAGGTGAGCTGCGTGGGTGCCAGAAGCACCCCTCCCTCCACTGTGGAAATGAGAAGACATGTAAACAAGCCTCAAAAACAGACTTC